>CP139507.1:305677928-305873062 GCA_021014915.2 Artemisia tridentata subsp. tridentata
TTGACTTGGTGATTGAATAAGAGCGGTTGGTACCAAACTCATGATACAAGGCTTCTTCTGGTTATACAATGAGATGAAGAAAAGGATGCGTGTGTGTTTGTTAACTTCAGTATGCTAAAGAATACGTGTATAAAAGTGATTATATTGAGTTGATACCAAACTCATGATACAAGGCTTCTTCTGGTTATACAATGAGATGAAGAAAAGGATGCGTGTGTGTTTGTTAACTTCAGTATGCTAAAGAATACGTGTATAAAAGTGATTATATTGAGTTGATACCAAACTCATGATACAAGGCTTCTTCTGGTTATACAATGAGATGAAGAAAAGGATGCGTGTGTGTTTGTTAACTTCAGTATGCTAAAGAATACGTGTATAAAGGTGATTATATTGAGTTGATACCAAACTCATGATACAAGGCTTCTTCTGGTTATACAATGAGATGAAGAAAAGGATGCGTGTGTGTTTGTTAACTTCAGTATGCTAAAGAATACGTGTATAAAATTGATTATATTGAGTTGATACCAAACTCACGATACAAGGCTTCTGGTTATACACATGAACATCATCATCGTCATGTTGGATGCCTATATCTTGGTTACAAATCTTATCAACTATCATCTTCTTCTCTTCATCCCTTCCGCAGATCTTGGACATAAGTGAGCTAGTTTCCCTGTCTAAATCTCACCACCGATTCCCACGCCATCTTCACTTGTGGTATTCAAAATCAGCTCAAACTTGGATATGTTATCATCAATGTCTTGCAATTTTTTCCGTATGTACTTAACTTTGTGAGCAATCCTAAATCTGACCATAACCGGATTATAGCGGGAGGAAAAGAAGGCTCTTATTCTGTATTTCTTGCCCATTTCCCGGTGCAACCTTCGTATCATAGCTTCAGTTTTGGCCTCGCCGAGCACGTTTTCCACCTCCAAAGAGGCAGATTTAAGATCCCTGAGCCATGCTTCCACGTCCTTTTGCGTCTTTTTCTTTATCTCAGCATCATAAAGTACACGTTGGATTTTTTCGAAAGTTTTGTTAAGTGCTGAAAGATCCTTTTTAAGTTAGGGCCCATACTCTTGGATAGCTGCAGCTGTTAATTTCCCTACCAAATCTTTCACAAGGGCGGAAATAATGGGATCAGCCATGAATAATGCTTTAATTTAGAACCAAATGTAGAACTCACACAGTGTTTACACACAAATTCTTAAGGGTAAACTCACACACACTAAGAAAAGAAAATTAAGATTACAGATCCTGATTCAAAATGAACTACAAAGACCAAGACTCAAGTATTTGTGAGAGAAAGACTTAAAGTTGAGTTGGTGATTGAATAAGAGCAGTTGGTATAGTACGTACCATTCATGCACAGCGTCCACAAATTACTTTTTTGTAAAGGAGCTTTGGATAAAGCATTTTTGAATTATTGTGGTTTGATGGGTAGTGGTAGGAACCACTTGAATATGGAAACGTTACTTTCTTCTAATCAAAATAAATCTCATTAACCCATATGAAGATCTTATCATTGATCAAAATTGCATAGTGTGGTCATATCTTCAAAGTCTCCATTTCAATGTTTGTAATAAAAGAAAAAGTTACTTTTCCTAGAGAATCTTTGGATTACCTTATGTATATTAATAACGAGGATGTAAGCCCGCGTGTTGCCGTGGGGTGTTTGTATTTGTATGTTTGCAGACTCTAAACAGGAGCAAAAGATAATGCAACAAATTTATCCAAACCAACAATGATTTCATCAGATATTTTAAAACTGAAATAGTTACGAACTACATATTCACTACATGGCAACCTTTGTAAAATATGACTGAAGTTTGCATATATGTTTTCTAAACTGAAATATTCAGAGGAAAAAAAAAGATGATGATCTCCCATTATACGCGGCCAAGTGACGAAAAATTGCAGCTTAAGTTAAGGTCCTTTTTGTACTGGAGTATAAGCAACTGGAACATCCAACTCGTCACCACCGAATCTGTCTGTCCTGCAACCATTAGAAATGCTGCAAAACAAAAGTGGTGTCCAGTTAGAGAACCACAACAAAGTACAACCCAAAGCTAAAACAAAATTAGAAGTTAAAATACAGCTAATGAGAAAATAAAAGTTATACATATAATGATTTTGAAATAACTTACCTGCTTGCATCCCAAAATGTGCTCATCGAAAACCAACATCGTTATGGTTGTTTTCAACGACTCAATAAACTCTTGAGCCTGCTACTCGAGTTTATGCTAATATCATCTGCTAATACGTGAGTCACATAAGTCAATGTAATGCCTTGATAACCTGAATCGATAGATTATCCTAACTTTTATCAAAAGTAAGCATTTTCGAAGGAACACAACTACGATTAATACATGTTCCACCTACTGCGGCACTTTCAATAATAGCTGTTTTAAGACCATATCGAGACCAATTTCAAGTGATCAATTGCAAAATCAAACACTTTCCGGTTAGATGGGTAGTTTCAGTAACAAATCCCAAAACGCTCTTGCAAGGACTTTTAAGCAATCTAAAATGGGTGTAGCTGCTGAAACAAATTTATGGCAAATATAACCACAAATTTAACTAATGCTGTACATACGTGTACAGTTAGATGGGTGGTTTCGGTAACAAATCCCAAACCATCCTTGTAACAAATTTCAATAAGCAATCTCAAACGTCTCTTACAATTATATAGGGGCTGTCTGAGAGTGCTTATTAGAACTGCTTTTCGGGACTATTTGGGATTGTTTATGAAAGCTGCCAATACAAATTATTAACCTATTTATTCTGTTTCGTTGAGGGCAACAACCAATCTTTTACAAAATGAATTAGGAAAAATATAAGTACCTGCTGATTCCAGCGACGCCTATTACTTTTTCATATCAAATTTCATTCATCAGCTGAATTATCTGACAAAATGGCTTGAGTATTATGTGACTGTATTCAATGTATTATGCTAACCATCCATAGCATTCCCATAATGAGGATCGAATAGGTAGAGAATCGAAAAAAGAGGATACATCCGTCATGGCTGCAAACTTTGTAACTTGTCCCGCTAATCCACTTCTGTATAGTACTCATATGTCCCATTTCTGCCGTTGAATCAAGTTCGTAATGTACACACCTGCAAGTGTGGACAAAAAAGAATATTAAAATAGCAACTATGATGTTAAAATAAGTGATAATAATGTACTAAACTTGACAAAGCTTTTGCGCCCATGTGTGAATCTAATACTCGATACCATTCCAAACTTGGTTCAAGTGTCTTTCGGTATTCAAATGCATACTTGGTAAATCACATTGGTCATAAACTGTGTAATACAAATTCTTATTACAAAAGCGTAGGCCAACAGAGTGTTTGAAACTCAACATGAAAAATTGACCCCGTTCCAGCACGGCCATTATGTCATCTCTAATGATACATTTGCAAAAGCCTTCATGAACATGCATATTGTTTTTCTATTTATAATTGTGCAAATAAGTCACGACTATAGAAATGAAATTCATGTATAGAACAGTTACTCAAGCTAATGCTTTTCAACTCAAAGCTAAGTTTTTTGTTCATACTGTTTGGCACCGCAGTACGAAGGTGGTCTCCATGTTGGTTAATGTTCTCCTCTTTGATCTGAAAATTATTCAGGACATATATCAAGGTTGATACCAAAACAAAATTTAGATCAGGGACAAGTAGTACGGCCAACTAACCTCAGAAAGAACAATGGTTGTTGCTTTCCAAATTATTCCTTCAATAAACTACACTCTCTGAATCGTACCCACTGACCCACACCTTCTGATCCACACCCACAGAACTAAACCCCATGAACAACACCCCATAAACCATACCCTCTGAATAACAGCCTTGGAACCACACCTTCTGAAAGCTGGTAGCTATAAAACCAAGCCGCGATAAAGAAAAATATAGTTTTAATAGACAATCCCAAACACCCTCTTAGCAGTCACCAAATATAAGAACTTTAACATATGAAAAAACCGTAAAAGCAAACTTACCAACTCAAAACTGTGGAAACATCATGGGAAACATAACTAACATAGATACGTCCCACCCTTAAGGATTCATTGCCTTCAGTTCTTTGTAATGTGACTGTCATAGAACCCGTGAAAACCGTTAAAGGTGATGTTTGTCACAACATTAGCCAATTTGGGTTACTCCAAACATCACCTAAAACCTTCGAACACAACAAAAGCAGATTCATGAAATCCCGTAACATCAAATGAAACCGAAGCCTTAAAAAAATAACATAAAAACATACCATTCCCAGCTTCTCCTTCACCCAATAATCACAGCAGTAGCTCATTAGTAATGCCAATACTTAATTGGGTTACTGAAACAAATCCATCATGATTCCTTGTTTTTTTTCACGGTATATTAGGCTTAAGGTGTTTAGGGTAAAGCTAGTACTGCCCGCGTCAACCCATACACATTCTGACCCGCCCATCCATTTTGTCACCTTTAAAGTACTCGGTTCCACCATGTTGAATACGCTCTGTCAAGTACTCGGAGATCTTCTTTACTGAAGGAGCATCCAGGTTTGACCTTCAAAGTTGATAAAAATGTCAATAAAGTATAAGCCCTCTGGATAAAAAAAAAATAATAAAAATAAATAAATAAATAAAAAAATAAAATTCTGAATTTTTTGAAGTGCTGGTTAAAAATGATGTTATAATTACCTTTATAATTCCCATAAACTTGATGGGGTGGAAATAACTAAAAAAATATTTATTCAAGCCGTTTAGCTAACTAAAGCATGATGTAAACTACTTTGACCTCTTTGTCTTTCTGTATGAGAGAAATTAAATGTTTTTTGATTGTACCTGACATACTTTTGATTTTTACAATTTGTATACAACTAATAAGCACTTTTGCTAATCGGCTATTTCAGCTGCTATTACACCTCATAATACCATATCCGAACACCCATTATAAACACCCAAAATCCCGAAACACCACACCCAAAGACCCCAAAAAAATACTGTGAAATAACACACCTCCGAATGTGTTCTTGCCTTTTAGGAGCTTCATAAATTTTGGAACTTCCGTCTCAAAACACGATCAACCATATCAGATGCCTGCATACTGGTGCTAGTTACGTATATTGGTAGCATCAAGGAAATCCGACTTTCATACATGATCAATAAAACTTAACACATATAACCCATAACATTATCATAACAAAACCGCATAAACATATACGTTAGGATCCGTGAAGGGCGCGTAATCATGTAAGTGAGCACTGCATTCAGGAAATGAAACCACTTTCACCTAAATTTTGCCTAAATCAGTTTACAAAAGAAGAATTAATCTGGTAACCAAGCTGTACGTAGCAACTTAACTATGAGAGCAGGAGTACATTGTGTTCAAGCAACTTATAAAACACACGACCAAACCAAGTCGATTTTTTTTTAAAATAACTAAATCCAAACACTACTTCCAGGAGTACATTATGTTCAAGCAGCTTATAAAGCACATTACCAAACCAAGTTGATAATCTGATAGTCAGAGAGCGAAGTGTTCACATAACAATGCAAAAGCTTAACGTATAGCCTAAATCCTACTCCTATCCTTAAAGGCCACCATCACATTCACATAAATGCAGACAATCAAAATATCCAACAGAAAGCAACAAACCGCAATTACGTAACAGAAAAATAAAAAAAGAAAATAACAAAATTCTAAAGCAATATAAAGCGCAGCAAAAGGGTCTTACACTTTCAAACGCATAAAAGCCAATAGTGCAAACCCGACCCAAAAGAATGAAAAGTAGTAGCTACACTGCTCTCCACACGAAAAGTACCAAACCATTAAAGGTCTTATTTCTAACATGGGCTTTATTATGTAATCAGTTATGGGCTCTACAAGACATACAATGAACAGTTGGTCCCTCGATTCCACCCACCCCATGATGACAAATTTAACGTTAAACATGATTGTCCCAACTTTTATAAATTTTCAGTAATAGATTATAAACGTGTAACTAGCTTTTTATTTTCTACAATAAAAATATTACAAACTAACTCATATCAAAATTTCAATCTAGAGTACCAATTTTATAAACCTAACTTTTGATGTCCGTCAACCTCCTACCCCAAGACTTGGGTGAAATCTCCTCCTCAGTCATCCTTGTATCTAAACCGTCTTGGCTCTCCCGCAATTCAATCATCCGTAGCTGTAAAGTCACAAAACAAGGAAATTAATTTCACAAAAATGAACAAAAACTCAATTGACCAAATTTAGCCCAAACGTGTACTAATAAGTAACTTATATATTACACCCGTTTTGACCCATTTCACCCATTTTAGCCCAAACGTGTACTAATAAGTAACTTTGTCATTTATTTGAGTCATTACACCCATTTTCACCCGTTTTGACCCATTTTAGCCCAAACATGTACTAACAAGTTTCTTTGTCGTTTATTTGAGTCATTACACACATTTCACACGTTTTGATCCATTTCACCAATTTTAGCCCAAACATGTAATAATAAGTAACTTTGTCGTTTATGTTACACCCACTTCAACCCGTTTTGACCCATTTTAGCCCAAACATGTACTAATAAATAACGTCTAAAAAAAATCAACCATTTCATACATTTGAGCCAAAACATGTAAAATAAAGCGATCAAATCACCCGTTTCACCAGTTTTGACCAAATAAACTCCTGCTGCAGCAGCAGGAGTGTTTGGTTACTGCTGCAACAGCAACCAAAATAAATAAAACAAATTCTTGTGAATTTTTTGAATTTAAAGTACTTATTGTCCTTTTCTATAAAGTTAAGTATAATAAGTATCATCTTAGTATGCTTCAAAATTTTCGAATGTTGCTGAATGCTGACGAGCATCAAAAAGTTAGATATAAGATGTTTGTAATAGCAATAAAAATGAATCTTATGCGTCTTTCGCGTTATGTTGAAAACTATACTGATAACATCCTTTATAGTGTAGTAGCACACTCATTAGTTCAGCCAGCTAATGAGTGGTTCTTCTGGCCAAGAAGAAGGTCTGGGGCAGGAAAAGGCCCGAACTATCGTCACCCATGGCTTCTTCCCTTGTCTTAACAACAGAAGGCAGTTCCACATGACAGTGTAGTCTGTGTATTACATCTTAGTATTTGGGCGATCACCCTTGCTAAATACTTGGGAGTTAAAGTTATAAATTGAATTTTGATGTAGCCACTTTTGGGACAATTGCTGTTTGACCTTTCAACATCATTGGTAGCGAACTGAATTATATACAGATAAGGGCTATTAGAAATCTCACTGCCATTTGGCTTGCCTTTCATTAGTTTCGGAAGGATGGGTTATAATGTTACATCTGATCTAGTTCAAATTCTCTAATTGAGTTAGCTGACAAAGTGAATCATGTTTAGTTGGATGATGTTTTCAGTGTGAGTTCGTTTCTGTATGCTAAAATTAAAGAAGGTAATCAAAAGGGAGGGGCACATAATAACCAGAAGAAGATTGACCCACTAAATGTGAAAGTGGCATGCTTGTAGGCACTGAACCTGCACAGTCCCACGCCACTTTTTTTAATTTCATCCATAGTGAATTCGTTATCAAAAATGTTCGAATTATGTGCCCCTCCCTTTTGAGCCACAACTATTTGGTTTGGAAAACCAGCCCTTTGTACATGAGGCTCAATGAATCTTACTAGTGCTAATATGCTCCAATCTATGATATTCAGCAAGTGCTTCTCCATGGGATTCAATCTCATTTCGAGATAGCAGACCCCTATCAGCTTTTTTATCCCACATACCAATTTTCAATAACAAGTCTCATCTCTATCTTTTTATTCACCACACACCAAGCACTGCATGAACATCTGTCACACCACCATCTTTCCAAGAATTCCATGATCGAACACGCTAAAAGGCTTAGGTCCGAAATCGACACAAGCATTGGACAAAAGGATGGGACAATGGTTCGAGATAACAACGGTCTGACAATTGTCCAATATAACACAGTCCAGACTGTAACAGCACTGTTTCTTCAGTGAAAAACAAAACTTACTGTAACATGGAACCAGTTTAGCTTGCTCATCTTTCATCTTTGATCCACATCAATCAAAATAAGTATTACTTCGCCCACCCAAGTTAAAGTGGTGAAATCCCACATTTGCAATGAAATTATTGAAAGACATGGCTTCATTTGCATCGAATTGGGAGCCCGCTCTTTCAGATCTGGACTTAACTGCATTGAAATCACCCATAGCTATGCAAATACCATCCATAGAATCAACAAGATTTGAGATGTCTTTCAAAGATCCGAATTTAAACTCCCCAACTAATCCCCACTCACTTTTCATATTCAATCAAAAAGTCAATATATTATAACCTATGGTATATTCATAGTACACATATGGTGATATGACAGATCTCATATTTGCACAAGATAAACCATACTTTATTGTAATTCGATGGCTCAATATAACTTTATAATAACAGAGGACTTATACGGCAGAACACTTTACATATAGGAACTACATATCATTCATACATACACTAATTGAAAAAACATATGGAATAGAAACGTCATTGATACACAAGCTGAAAAGAATGGAAGCAAAAAACAAATCGTACATGATCCTAACTCACTTTCGCAGGAATCGCGGTTGCATTTAGCATAGCAACAAGCCTTTGAACCCCTAGATGATTCCTAGTGGATGAGTGTTGTCTCGTGAGGGTTTACAGTGAATATTCCTACAAAATTCACCTAACAAAAACAACTTAAAACCATAAAGCAACACCATCTTCACATATCATACCAAACTTTGATTCTAGTCCTCATCCCTGTAGTTCACGCTATCATCGTCCTTGTCCTCATTCTCACCACTATCTTCACATATAAACACAAACCAAAATGTAATGAACATTAGCTTCCTCCAAACTCCATTTTAAATGTTAGATAAAAATTAAACCAAGTGAATCAAACAATTGATAATAGAAGAATTGGTGAACAATTTTTATTATGGATTTGGCTTTATCTTTGTTATCATAAAAGAACATTTGACATTTTCTTTAACTTCGACTATATTCATCATCACGAAAAGCAACAATTAAATACTTTTTTTTTTTTTTTTCTATTAGATTTGTTTAAAGATAAACAACCATATTACCGTGGAGTTGAAACGTAGAATCTGCGATGTGGAATGTGAGAAATTTTAGGCCAATCCTCTCCGATCCCCATCTCACACTTTCTGCTTATAATTTCACAATATTTAATTGTAATTTGATTGAGATCCTTGAAACTTTGTATCTCATCTGGTAGAGAACGTAATTTGTTACACCCTCCTATTTTCAATGACCGCAGTTTTGGGAAGTTACTTGGCAAAGAAACCAAAGGTGAACACCCCCATATATGTAACTCTTGTAAACTAGGAAAGAGAATCTCGTCCTTTGATGTAGCGTTGTCGTCATCATGGAAACACTTTAAAGAACGCATTCTCCACAATTCAATTCTCTTGAGGCTGGATAATTTCCCAAGTGGTGGAAGTTGTTCACACTTTGGAAGATATCTCAATTCAATACTAGTCAAATTGACTAAATTGACCAACCAAGGAGAAAGAAACTGTTCCGTTGTATCCGCCTATTATCAACTCCTGGAGACCCGAATTTGGTTCCAATCCCTCAAGAACCTCTGAATCATTTGTTTCTGATCTTTCATCATCCCACGACCAATCTAATGTCAAAGACTTTAGATTTGTTTTGTCTTTCAAAATGGCACTACTTTCGGCTTCCCTTAAACCTCCAACATTCTCAAGTCCTGATAACTTCAATTCCCACCCAAGAAGATTAAGATTTCCCAATTCCCCTATTCGGGCCCCATTATATTTTCCTACAGCAAATTGTGGAAGCGTTCGAAGGTTGGTTAGTTCTTTTATTCCAACAGGCATATGGCTGAGTGAAGAGGAACCGGTATCTATACGTTGAAGATTCCTCATGTACCTCAAACCTTTAGGCAACTCCCGCAACCGTTGACACTCTACTAGAATTAATGTTTGCAAGTTTTGGAGATAAATAATTGACTCTGGTAGAACTTCTATATTTGACCGTGATATTTTCAAGTATCTCAAATGTATTAGCTTGCAAATTGATTCGGGCAACGTCGAGCTGTTGTTGTTCAAGTGCAACACCCTTAGATAAACACAGCTGGAGATTTGTCTAATGCTACTTTGATAATAATAATCAAAGACCAACATTGATCGTAATGGTCTTAGCTTTTTCAAATCCTGTTTTGAAAAACGAAAACGGTAGCATGATAAACTGAGATGAAGCACCTCATCCGAGGTTATCGACTCCTTACGCGACTCTATAACCGCACAATCATGTTTCATTACATAGTGCGCAAGATCATGCATTAAATCATGCATTTTACATATCACACCCGTGTGTTTATCCTTCTCGACAACATCTTGGAAAAACGACCTCCCGACCAAAGAATCAAAAATTTCTTCACCAAGCACATACAAGCTCACATCTCCTTTTGATGGAATAAATTCATTTGCCATCCACAAATCTATCAATAAGTCCTTACACATTTCCTCCCCTTTTGAAAATAGACAACAATAAGCGAAACATTGTTTCCAATGTGGGAGCAAATTATCGTAGCTTAAGCTCAAAGCAGGTAAGATGTCATTGTCTTGCATCTCCCACATGAAGTTGTTATTTACAAGCTGCCACTGATCCACCCTTTCTTTTGTTGACATTAAGCTACCTAAAGTCTTCACTGCTAGAGGTAAACCTTTGCATTTCTCAACTATCTTCCTTCCTACAAGCTCCAGCTCCCTTACGTTTTCCCCCTCTCTTCCGCCTGGGAACGCAAGCATCTTGAATAGCGACCATGACTCCTCTTCTGATAGAACTGCCACATTATGCTGCAACTCAGGAATCTTAGCCATCAGTTGGGCAGTATCTTTCTTCCGTGTCGTGACCATAACGGTGCTGCCTTCTGCTCCGCATATTAATGCTGTGCATAACTTTTCCCACTTGTTCATGTCTTTGTTTTCGATCCACACATCATCCATTATAATGAAATATTTCTTTCCTTCTAACTTGTTTTGAAGTTGTCTCAGCGAATTATCCAGTGACATCTCATCCAACTTCTTATCTTCTAGGCCACATATATCTTTAATTATTCGTTTGACGTCAAACACATCAGAGACATACACCCAACACTTTAAATCGAAATGTTTCTTCACCGTTTCATCGTTGTAAACCAATTGAGCTAGTGTAGTTTTCCCGATGCCACCCATGCCCAATATAGCATAGACCCGAACATCATTGATGTCACGTCTGATGCCTATATCTTGGTTACAAATCTTATCAACTATCATCTTCTTCTCTTCATCCCTTCCGTAGATCTTCACTAGTGGCATACGTGAGCAAGTTTCCCTGTTTGAAATCTCACCACCGATTCCCCCGCCAACTTCAGTTATGGTATTGGGATTCAAGTTAAACTTGGATCTATCAGCATGAATGACATCCAACTTTTTCCTTATGTTCTTAACTTTATGAGCAATCCTAGTTTTGACCCTAAGCTGATTATGGTGGGTGGAAAAGAAGGTTCTTACCTTATGTTTGATACTCGGCACCCTTTGTATCATAGCTTCAGTTTTGGCCTCGTCGAGCACGTTTTCCGCCTCCAAAGAGGCAGATTTGAGAGTCCTGAGCCATTCTTCCACATCTTTTCGCGTAGCTTGCTTCATCTCAGCATCATAAAGAACACCTTGGATCTGTTTATAAGTGTTCTCGAGAGCTGAAAGATCATTTTTAAGTCCCCTAAGCAAACCATACTCTTGGATAGCTGCAGAAGTTAATCTCCCTACCAAATCCTTCACAAGGGCTGAAATAATGGGATCAGCCATGAATAATAATTTAGTTTATAACCAAATGTAGAACTCACACAGTGTTTACACACAAATTCTTAAGGGTAAACTCACACACACAAAGAAAAGAAAATTAAGATTACAGATCCTGATTCAAAGTGTTTGAGAGAGAAAGACTTAAAGTTGACTTGGTGATTGAATAAGAGCAGTTGGTACCAAACTCATGATACAAGGCTTCTTCTGGTTATACAATGAGATGAAGAAAAGGATGCGTGTGTGTTTGTTAACTTCAGTATGCTAAAGAATACGTGTATAAAAGTGATTATATTGAGTTGATACCAAACTCATGATACAAGGCTTCTTCTGGTTATACAATGAGTTGAAGAAAAGGATGCGTGTGTGTTTGTTAACTTCAGTATGCTAAAGAATACGTGTATAAAAGTGATTATATTGAGTTGATACCAAACTCATGATACAAGGCTTCTTCTGGTTATAGAATGAGATGAAGAAAAGGATGCGTGTGTGTTTGTTAACTTCAGTATGCTAAAGAATACGTGTATAAAGGTGATTATATTGAGTTGATACCAAACTCATGATACAAGGCTTCTTCTGGTTATACAATGAGATGAAGAAAAGGATGCGTGTGTGTTTGTTAACTTCAGTATGCTAAAGAATACGTGTATAAAATTGATTATATTGAGTTGATACCAAACTCACGATACAAGGCTTCTGGTTATACACATGAACATCATCATCGTCATGTTGGATGCCTATATCTTGGTTACAAATCTTATCAACTATCATCTTCTTCTCTTCATCCCTTCCGCAGATCTTGGACATAAGTGAGCTAGTTTCCCTGTCTAAATCTCACCACCGATTCCCACGCCATCTTCACTTGTGGTATTCGAAATCAGCTCAAACTTGGATATGTTATCATCAATGTCTTGCAATTTTTTCCGTATGTACTTAACTTTGTGAGCAATCCTAAATCTGACCATAACCGGATTATAGCGGGAGGAAAAGAAGGCTCTTATTCTGTATTTCTTGCCCATTTCCCGGTGCAACCTTCGTATCATAGCTTCAGTTTTGGCCTCGCCGAGCACGTTTTCCACCTCCAAAGAGGCAGATTTAAGATCCCTGAGCCATGCTTCCACGTCCTTTTGCGTCTTTTTCTTTATCTCAGCATCATAAAGTACACGTTGGATTTTTTCGAAAGTTTTGTTAAGTGCTGAAAGATCCTTTTTAAGTTAGGGCCCATACTCTTGGATAGCTGCAGCTGTTAATTTCCCTACCAAATCTTTCACAAGGGCGGAAATAATGGGATCAGCCATGAATAATGCTTTAATTTAGAACCAAATGTAGAACTTACACAGTGTTTACACACAAATTCTTAAGGGTAAACTCACACACACTAAGAAAAGAAAATTAAGATTACAGATCCTGATTCAAAATGAACTACAAAGACCAAGACTCAAGTATTTGTGAGAGAAAGACTTAAAGTTGAGTTGGTGATTGAATAAGAGCAGTTGGTATAGTACGTACCATTCATGCACAGCGTCCACAAATTACTTTTTTGTAAAGGAGCTTTGGATAAAGCATTTTTGAATTATTGTGGTTTGATGGGTAGTGGTAGGAACCACTTGAATATGGAAACGTTACTTTCTTCTAATCAAAATAAATCTCATTAACCCATATGAAGATCTTATCATTGATCAAAATTGCATAGTGTGGTCATATCTTCAAAGTCTCCATTTCAATGTTTGTAATAAAAGAAAAAGTTACTTTTCCTAGAGAATCTTTGGATTACCTTATGTATATTAATAACGAGGATGTAAGCCCGCGTGTTGCCGTGGGGTGTTTGTATTTGTATGTTTGCAGACTCTAAACAGGAGCAAAAGATAATGCAACAAATTTATCCAAACCAACAATGATTTCATCAGATATTTTAAAACTGAAATAGTTACGAACTACATATTCACTACATGGCAACCTTTGTAAAATATGACTGAAGTTTGCATATATGTTTTCTAAACTGAAATATTCAGAGGAAAAAAAAAGATGATGATCTCCCATTATACGCGGCCAAGTGACGAAAAATTGCAGCTTAAGTTAAGGTCCTTTTTGTACTGGAGTATAAGCAACTGGAACATCCAACTCGTCACCACCGAATCTGTCTGTCCTGCAACCATTAGAAATGCTGCAAAACAAAAGTGGTGTCCAGTTAGAGAACCACAACAAAGTACAACCCAAAGCTAAAACAAAATTAGAAGTTAAAATACAGCTAATGAGAAAATAAAAGTTATACATATAATGATTTTGAAATAACTTACCTGCTTGCATCCCAAAATGTGCTCATCGAAAACCAACATCGTTATGATTGTTTTCAACGACTCAATAAACTCTTGAGCCTGCTACTCGAGTTTATGCTAATATCATCTGCTAATACGTGAGTCACATAAGTCAATGTAATGCCTTGATAACCTGAATCGATAGATTATCCTAACTTTTATCAAAAGTAAGCATTTTCGAAGGAACACAACTACGATTAATACATGTTCCACCTACTGCGGCACTTTCAATAATAGCTGTTTTAAGACCATATCGAGACCAATTTCAAGTGATCAATTGCAAAATCAAACACTTTCCGGTTAGATGGGTAGTTTCAGTAACAAATCCCAAAACGCTCTTGCAAGGACTTTTAAGCAATCTAAAATGGGTGTAGCTGCTGAAACAAATTTATGGCAAATATAACCACAAATTTAACTAATGCTGTACATACGTGTACAGTTAGATGGGTGGTTTCGGTAACAAATCCCAAACCATCCTTGTAACAAATTTCAATAAGCAATCTCAAACGTCTCTTACAATTATATAGGGGCTGTCTGAGAGTGCTTATTAGAACTGCTTTTCGGGACTATTTGGGATTGTTTATGAAAGCTGCCAATACAAATTATTAACCTATTTATTCTGTTTCGTTGAGGGCAACAACCAATCTTTTACAAAATGAATTAGGAAAAATATAAGTACCTGCTGATTCCAGCGACGCCTATTACTTTTTCATATCAAATTTCATTCATTAGCTGAATTATCTGACAAAATGGCTTGAGTATTATGTGACTGTATTCAATGTATTATGCTAACCATCCATAGCATTCCCATAATGAGGATCGAATAGGTAGAGAATCGAAAAAAGAGGATACATCCGTCATGGCTGCAAACTTTGTAACTTGTCCCGCTAATCCACTTCTGTATAGTACTTGTTGAAGTAAAACCTTGCGGATAGGTCCTACTTCTAAGCTTCGTCCTTCGGATAGGATCCTTCGGACTTCGTTCGTTCCTACACAAGAAGAACACGCGTCAGGCTCGCCCCGGGTTCGATCCCAGGACCAACCTCCGGCGTGAGAGTAAGTATCGGGCCAACAAGAACAGTGGTATCAAAATAATGATAGTAGGTGTCAAAATTGAATGCATATCATAAGTGAGGTGTGGGTATTTATACTACCCACACTTATTGTACCTGTTCACCTTGGGACCACGCGAGTTGACCTATGTCTGACCTATAAAGTAGGTGTCAGGCCACGTGGGAGACACAATCCCGGGAAATCTGGGATGTCAGTGGCAGATGAGACTGTTTACTGTAGACGGCGGCGGTCCGTTCTGTATGTATATCTAAAGGTCCGAGACAGACCGGACGATCCTTGGTGTTCGGACACCGGAGCATGGTCCGGACGAGTATAACGTCCGGACACATACACCAACATGTCCCCCCCAGTATTGTAGTATCGGTTGAAGATCGATAGTGCAATACTTTATTAATACCTTCATGCATTTTGGCACATCTCGGTTCGGCCCATGCTGTCCGGATATCGTCCGGACACATACACCAACATGTCCCCCCCAGTATTGTATTACTGGTAGAAGACTAGTAATGTAATACTTTGACGAATGTGTTGTGGTTTGTTGTTTTGTACTTTTCGGATGTGTCTTTTTATTTCTGCATCCTCGTCCCTATTTCAATTATATACTCCGTCCGAGCGAACCCTATGTATGAATTATGTAGGTGTTGGGTCGGAGTTTAAAAGATTCGTCTCACCTTGATGGGCTGATTTAATTGCAGGCCCATGGGCCGAGCAAAGCAGTTCTCTTTCTAGTGAAATATTGGCATGCCACGCGTATGCTGACCGTGGATATCTAACGTTCCATATTTTGCCACGTCAGCAAGTGACAGGCTGACTTGGCACTTTTCGATTGTCTTTATGTCTTTCCCTATATATATGGGTTTGGCTCTTATAAGAGCTTTTCTGTTAACTGTGTGTTTTTTTACCTCATCGTCGGTGTTTGTATATTTTGCACAATTTGCTCAACCGTTAAGAAGTCCGAGAGGTGCGTTACCTTACTTTTTTGTAATTATCTTTAGCACTTGTTCCATCGGCATCCTTTTAGATATGACCGCTGAGATGAGTGAACAGAGGGACTTCCCATTGGTAAGTAGACTTGGGCCTCAACCTAGTAGGGTAGCACCTAAGTTTGACATGCATGTACATACTTCTAAGTTGACGCAAGGTGAGCTGGACCGCGTGGTTGAGGACTTCGGAATTCCTTTGGATTTGCATCCGGTGCTTCCTCCGCTGGGTATGACCATGGACATGTTGCCGGAGAATAAGATTGGTGTTTATGTCCAGCAGCTGAGGACGGGAGGTGTTAGGATTCCTTTCTCTACTTTTTTGCTAGCGGTGATAGGATATTTTCGTGTACATTTTTCTCAAGTGGTTCCGATAGGTTTTAATAGGGTCACTATGTTTGAAATCCGATGCTATAGTCTGAACATGGTGCCGACTGTTCCCCTCTTCAGGGTTTTTTATAGGTTGTGCAAGCAGGGGCATTGGTTTTCTTTTGAAAGCCGGGCGGGAACAAAAGCCTTAAAATGTTTTAAGGAAGTGTTGACCGGGTTAAAGAACTGGAAGGGTCATTTCTTTTTTATAGATCGGAGGGCGATACCGCATGGCATGCCGTGGAGGCATAGGGACTCTAAAGTTACCGATGATTTTCCTGTGGTTTATTCTGAGAGGGATGCTGAGAAAGTTGCGGAGAAGGTTATCTTCTTGAGGAAGCCTTCGGATGCTATCCTATGGATGGTGGGCCTTAGTAGAGTTTTCGAGTACCCCGGATGCAAGGGCGTTTTAAAGGATGCCGATGGGCATGGTAAAGCAGATTTCTTTAGCCGTCATTCGCAGGAGTTGCTTGTTTATTGGTTTGACCTTAGGTTGTCTTGTTGTTTTTGTAGTTCTTTCCATGACAGAATATCTGGAGCTTCCAGTGGAGGTTGACGTGGATGTTGGTAGGGGAGATCCTCTTGAGGAGGGGAGTGAGAGACCGATGAAAACCACCGAGCCTTTGGTAACCGGGAGTGCCGTGCCCAAAACCACTCCTATACAGAAGGTGGTTGAGAAAGCGGATTTGAATGTGTTAGCTGCTAGAGAGGAGAAGGAGAGAAAAAAGATGGAAGCTGAGGAGAAGAAAAGGAACGCCGAGGGGCCATCAGAGACTACTACTTCTCGTAAGAAGAAGAAAACCGAACGGAAAGATGACGAGCAATCTGACCGAACTATCGATGCCTCTCCCCTTCGTCGTATTGAACCGCAAGTTGTTGCCAATGTTGCGTTGAATCAGGGGGAAGGAAGAGGACCGGAGGAGCAGGTTGCGGGTGAAAGAAATGAGCATGAGCACACTGCTGAGACTAATCTCGAAGGTCAACCGGCTCAAGATACTCACACGGAAGAGCAACCATCTTCCGATGGTAAGGGATATGTTTTGGTACCTCTTCCTCCTTCTCTTTTGTATATATGTGCTGTGTTTTATGTCTTCCCGTTGATTTTACAGATCATTCAGATCATTCCATGCACTCTCCGCCACCTTCTACGGTGCATCTGTCACCCGGAGAAGGTAAAGCGAACTCGTCTTGCTAGATTGACTCGTTATGTCCTTGTCTTTGTTGAGTGACTTCTGACGTTGTCGCAGATGAAGGCTCTTTTGAGGGAGAAATTTTTGCTCCCGGCTGGTCTCTTCCCAATCATGTCCGCTTGGACTCTTACAGGGCTTGTCTGGAGTTGCTGGCACATCTTACACCTCCGGCTGAGAAGATTGCGATAGAAGGGTTGACCGATAGTCAGCTGGTTCATCGGTCGTATGAACAAGCCGGGGGTGGGATTGCGATGCAGGCCGAGCTACTTCGTCGCTTCAACCAATTGCTCGGAGAGCACAGGGAGCTGGACAGGACCTATAAAGATAGCGTGGTGGAGCATGGTGCGGAGCATGGCAGATATGTGCGGTTGGTTGAAGAGTTTGATGTCCTCAAGCAAGAATTGGCTGATGTGAGAGCTGGTATGTCGGAGCGAGAGGAGGAACTAGCAGTTCGGCTGGCTGGGATGGAGAAAGAAAGGGATGATTGGAAAAGAACAGCTGAATCTCATGCTGAGGGTGTTAAAAGGTTGGAGCAGGAGATGGCGAAAAAGAATGAAGCTTTAGGGAAGGTTGAGGGGGCGAATAAGGATTTGCTTGCTGAGGTCGGGAGGTTGGAGATGGAGCGTCAAAATGTCGTGAAGGATCTCCTTCCGACTGCTTGTCAACGTTTGTTTTGCAGCTCTGAGTACAAGGAAAAGATGGGATGGGTTTATGGTTTGGCCTACACCGCAGGTTTCCTGGATGGTCTTGCCTATGAGCGTAAGAAAGACGATCACGAGCGACTTCTGGGTAAGTTTGACAAGCTTAACATGGAGGCCCCCCGTATCTGGAAAGCGGAGTATGTAAAGTTGTTTGATGCCCAGTATCCGTATATTCAGAAGCTTGCCGATTCGTACCGGATGTCGTTGAGTGACCTCATGAATCTGTTGCCCGCTGCTGGTGCTCCTAAGTCGAAGCCTGTGACAGCCGCACCAGCTAAAAAGGTCGGAGAGTCTTCCGGGGCCAAGCACAATCCGGGTGAAGGTTCCTCTGTTGCTGAGAACGTTGCGGGTGAAGGCTAGTGGTTACTTTCTTTGTTTCTTGTTTCGGATGAATGTAATGATGATACTTGTTGTGGATAAGTGCCGTGTAATAACTTACTTGTGATGGCTTGAAGACGTTGTTCTTATACTTGTTGGAATAATTTTTACTTAATTTGTTTGTATAAATATCCCGCTTATATGTGTTATTGATAACGAGGTGTTGTTTAAGTTGGCTTGTCCCGTTTGGAGTGTTTAGGACGTCGTACGGTATCCTTTTTTCGGAAGTTTGGTGGCGTTGCTCTACTTTCGTTGAAACAGGCTTCTGAATATGTATATACATTTTTTTTATTTTTCGAGTGTGGTTGGAGTCCCGGCGTTCCAGCATACCGGTACTCATTCTGGCGTGAAGAAGGTTGTTATAAACAGTTGTTCGCGACTGATGTTCTGGCCCCTTTTTTACTTTTGGATCCGCAATTTGAGTTGCCTGATTATTCGTTATAGATTGACTTGACGATTCGTGTTGTGAACCGGAGTGTGACGCATCTCTTTTGTTTATCATCTTTATTCTAGTTTTGTTTTTCTGTATAATCCGCTGTGTTTGTCGGGTGAAGCGATTTGACGGTCCGTTCCTGAGGGGAAAGTGTTTTCCACAATTCGAGTGATTTCACGATCCACTTACGAGGGAGGGAGTGTTTTCCACAATCCGATGAATTTGCTATCCGGAGTGATTTCACGATCCACTCACGAGGGAGGGAGTGTTTTCCACAATCCGATGAATGAATTATCCGGAGTGATTTCACGATCCACTCACGAGGGAGGGAGTGTTTTCCACAATCCGATGAATGAATAATCCGGAGTGATTTCACGATCCACTCACGAGGGAGGGAGTGTTTTCCACAATCCGATGAATGAATAATCCGGAGTGATTTCACGATCCACTCACGAGGGAGGGAGTGTTTTCCACAATCCGATGAATGAATTATCCGGAGTGATTTCACGATCCACTCACGAGGGAGGGAGTGTTTTCCACAATCCGATGAATGAATAATCCGGAGTGATTTCACGATCCACTCACGAGGGAGGGAGTGTTTTCCACAATCCGATGAATGAATAATCCGGAGTGATTTCACGATCCACTCACGAGGGAGGGAGTGTTTTCCACAATCCGATGAATGAATAATCCGGAGTGATTTCACGATCCACTCACGAGGGAGGGAGTGTTTTCCACAATCCGATGAATGAATTATCCGGAGTGATTTCACGATCCACTCACGAGGGAGGGAGTGTTTTCCACAATCCGATGAATGAATAATCCGGAGTGATTTCACGATCCACTCACGAGGGAGGGAGTGTTTTCCACAATCCGATGAATGAATAATCCGGAGTGATTTCACGATCCACTCACGAGGGAGGGAGTGTTTTCCACGATCCGATGAATTTACTATCCGGAGTGATTTCACGATCCACTCACGAGGGAGGGAGTGTTTTCCACAATCCGATGAATGAATAATCCGGAGTGTTTTCACGATCCACTCACGAGGGAGGGAGTGTTTTCCACGATCCGATGAATTTACTATCCGGAGTGATTTCACGATCCACTCACGAGGGAGGGAGTGTTTTCCACAATCCGATGAATGAATTATCCGGAGTGATTTCACGATCCACTCACGAGGGAGGGAGTGTTTTCCACAATCCGATGAATGAATAATCCAGAGTGATTTCACGATCCACTCACGAGGGAGGGAGTGTTTTCCACAATCCGATGAATGAATTATCCGGAGTGATTTCACGATCCACTCACGAGGGAGGGAGTGTTTTCCACAATCCGATGAATGAATAATCCGGAGTGTTTTCACGATCCACTCACGAGGGAGGGAGTGTTTTCCACGATCCGATGAATTTACTATCCGGAGTGATTTCACGATCCACTCACGAGGGAGGGAGTGTTTTCCACAATCCGATGAATGAATAATCCGAAGTGTTTTCACGATCCACTCACGAGGGAGGGAGTGTTTTCCACGATCCGATGAATTTACTATCCGGAGTGATTTCACGATCCACTCACGAGGGAGGGAGTGTTTTCCACAATCCGATGAATGAATTATCCGGAGTGATTTCACGATCCACTCACGAGGGAGGGAGTGTTTTCCACAATCCGATGAATGAATAATCCGGAGTGATTTCACGATCCACTCACGAGGGAGGGAGTGTTTTCCACAATCCGATGAATGAATTATCCAGAGTGATTTCACGATCCACTCACGAGGGAGGGAGTGTTTTCCACAATCCAATGAATGAATAATCCGGAGTGTTTTCACGATCCACTCACGAGGGAGGGAGTGTTTTCCACGATCCGATGAATTTACTATCCGGAGTGATTTCACGATCCACTCACGAGGGAGGGAGTGTTTTCCACAATCCGATGAATGAATTATCCGGAGTGATTTCACGATCCACTCACGAGGGAGGGAGTGTTTTCCACAATCCGATGAATGAATAATCCGGAGTGATTTCACGATTGACTCACGAGGGAGGGAGTGTTTTCCACAATCCGATGAATGAATTATCCGGAGTGATTTCACGATCCACTCACGAGGGAGGGAGTGTTTTCCACAATCCGATGAATGAATAATCCGGAGTGATTTCACGATCCACTCACGAGGGAGGGAGTGTTTTCCACAATCCGATGAATGAATAATCCGGAGTGTTTTCACAATCCACTCACGAGGGAGGGAGTGTTTTCCACAATCCGATGAATTTATTATCTGGAGTGACATGGCACCTGACATTTTATAACTGTAATACAATATTTCCGGGAAACGGAGAAGGTCATAAATTATTACAGATACTTAGAATGTTAGCTTACATTTTCCACAAAAGACAATTCCAAAATTAAACTTCATCATACATTCATTACAGTATCGTCCCTGTCGTCTGGTGTTGTGTTTTTTTTTTTTTTTTTTTTTTTTTTTTTTTTTTTTTTTTTTTTTTTTTTTGAATGAGGTTTTGAAGCCAAAGCCTTTACTGCGAAGGTTTTGGAGTCAAAGCGTCCTTGCTTGGTTCTTCCGATATCCCGTTCGTCTTCAAGCTGAGAGTATTATCTTCCTCGGATGGTGCTTCTAGTCGATTTTTCTTGAAAACTTGGCATTCGGACTTGTCAGTCAGCTGTGTAGTTAAAGTTGCGATCCCTTTCGGGGTGGGGAACTTCAACATGTTGTGGCTGATCGAAGCGATAGCTCGGAGTTCCCCGAGACCAGCTCTCCCCAATATCATGTCGTATGGTGACGGAGACTGTACGACGTAAAATTTTATAAACAGTTTCCTGTACTTTCCACGGCTGCCCAGAATTACCTTTAAAGCAACCTTACCCCTCGGCTTACTCCCTTCTCCTGAGAAACCCGTCAGGGTGGTGTGGGTTGCCTTGATCCTAGCCTTTGTTCCGGTGTTCAGTTTGTTAAAGCAATGTTCGTATATGACGTTTACCGATGACCCACCATCCACCAGTATCTTCTCGACCAGACTTCCCTCGATACTGCCTTTCACAACGAGGGGTTCGTATGATAACCTTCCGAATGCGCACGGAGGGAAGGTTATTGGTGCGTTCATCCATTTCTTATTTCTATGTCTAAACCTCGGTTCCCGATCGTCAACCGAGCTTTCCATCAGATTGATCACTTTGGCTTTTCCGTTATCATTCTTCCTTTGTTGGTCTTTGTCTCTCTCCATCTCGCGTTGTCTTAGATCTTTCATGAGGTGGTCCAGCTTTCCGGATTCTAAATCAAATATCAGTTGTTTCTTGAGTTGATGACAATCGTCGGTGAGATGTCCTTTTTCCCTGTGGTACTGGCAGAACTTGTCTAAATTTTCTTTTCTTACCCTGCCTCCGGTTGGGCGAGGGAGGGGTAAGTTCAAATGGTGCTCCGTGGCGAGAATTTCCCTAGGGGGCTTAGTTAACGGCCACAATCCATTGGGTCGTTTGGGAGGATCGTTGCGGCGGTAGTCCAAGAGGGGAAGATCGTTACGGGGGAAATCATTGCGAGGGTAGCTTCTGAGTGGTACCGCGTAGGGGTGATATGTGTCTTTCTGTTTGAAATCGTTTCGACGATCCACTCGCGGTCTGTCGTTTCTAAAACCCTGGGTTCCCTTCTTGTTTGAGTCGAAACCCTCGCCTTTCGGTAGTTCTGTACTACGGAATGCCTCTTCAGATCTTATGAAGTCATCTACCCTGGTAAACATTTCTGTGACCGTATGCGGAACCCTGTCGGAGAACTTTTTGGCAAGAGCTGGGCATTTGTGTGCACTCATGAAGGCCGAAATTCTCATAATCTCTGGTACACCGCTTATATAGCTTGCCTCATCTGTCCATCTTTCCTTGAATTCCGGAAGAGACTCATGAGCCCGGCGAATGATTTTTGTGATCTCTGTGGGATTTTTTATGCATTTCTTCCTGAGTGAAAACCTCGTGGAGAACTGTTCCCTTAGCTCGTTCCAACTATCAACACTTCCGGGCTCTAACCTTTCGAACCATCCACCTGCGGCCCCGTCCAATGTTTGTTGAAACATGCGGCACCATACGGGCATCGGCCATTCCCCCTGGTTCGCGGCTCCTGTGAATCTGGTGAGATGGTCGTTCGGGTCTATTGAGCGATCATAAAACCTCATGTTCAACGGCATGGTGTGACTCGGCCCGGAGAATTCCACAATGCGCCGGGTGAATGGTGATCTCGACGTTTCCTTAAAGGGCTTATGCAGATCATCATCCTTCCCCTTGTCCTTTACATGACTTGCATTCTCTTCGTCTTCAAAGTTTAACCGTATCGGCTTAAGAGCGCTTGCATTCAACCTGTTGTGCTTTTTGATGAGTTCCGTCAGTGATGCCACATGGGCCGTAATCATTTCTCGAAGATCGGCGGACTCTTCGCCCGGGCCTTCATTCGAGTTTCGGATGTTACCTGTTTTGTCCCGGTTGTTGTTGGGCTGAAGGGTGCTGTCAGTTTCATTTAGGTTCTGGAAATTATCGGTTTCGTATCTGTTGCCGGCGAGTGGTTCGGGAATATTGTCGGCCTCGTTCGGGTCTAAGATATTATCAGTTTCGTATCGGTTGTTATTGTTTGTTTCGATCCTTCCGTCTCCGAAGCGAAGAGGAGTGAAGGAAGGACCAGCCATGTCAATGCTCTAGTAGATTGAATAGCGGGTCCCACGGATGGCGCCAATTTGTTGAAGTAAAACCTTGCGGATAGGTCCTACTTCTAAGCTTCGTCCTTCGGATAGGATCCTTCGGACTTCGTTCGTTCCTACACAAGAAGAACACGCGTCAGGCTCGCCCCGGGTTCGATCCCAAGACCAACCTCCGGCGTGAGAGTAAGTATCGGGCCAACAAGAACAGTGGTATCAAAATAATGATAGTAGGTGTCAAAATTGAATGCATATCATAAGTGAGGTGTGGGTATTTATACTACCCACACTTACTGTACCTGTTCACCTTGGGACCACGCGAGTTGACCTATGTCTGACCTATAAAGTAGGTGTCAGGCCACGTGGGAGACACAATCCCGGGAAATCTGGGATGTCAGTGGCAGATGAGACTGTTTACTGTAGACGGCGGCGGTCCGTTCTGTATGTATATCTAAAGGTCCGAGACAGACCGGACGATCCTTGGTGTTCGGACACCGGAGCATGGTCCGGACGAGTATAACGTCCGGACACATACACCAACAGTACTCATATGTCCCATTTCTGCCGTTGAATCAAGTTCGTAATGTACACACCTGCAAGTGTGGACAAAAAAGAATATTAAAATAGCAACTATGATGTTAAAATAAGTGATAATAATGTACTAAACTTGACAAAGCTTTTGCGCCCATGTGTGAATCTAATACTCGATACCATTCCAAACTTGGTTCAAGTGTCTTTCGGTATTCAAATGCATACTTGGTAAATCACATTGGTCATAAACTGTGTAATACAAATTCTTATTACAAAAGCGTAGGCCAACAGAGTGTTTGAAACTCAACATGAAAAATTGACCCCGTTCCAGCACGGCCATTATGTCATCTCTAATGATACATTTGCAAAAGCCTTCATGAACATGCATATTGTTTTTCTATTTATAATTGTGCAAATAAGTCACGACTATAGAAATGAAATTCATGTATAGAACAGTTACTCACGCTAATGCTTTTCAACTCAAAGCTAAGTTTTTTGTTCATACTGTTTGGCACCGCAGTACGAAGGTGGTCTCCATGTTGGTTAATGTTCTCCTCTTTGATCTGAAAATTATTCAGGACATATATCAAGGTTGATACCAAAACAAAATTTAGATCAGGGACAAGTAGTACGGCCAACTAACCTCAGAAAGAACAATGGTTGTTGCTTTCCAAATTATTCCTTCAATAAACTACACTCTCTGAATCGTACCCACTGACCCACACCTTCTGATCCACACCCACAGAACTAAACCCCATGAACAACACCCCATAAACCATACCCTCTGAATAACAGCCTTGGAACCACACCTTCTGAAAGCTGGTAGCTATAAAACCAAGCCACGATAAAGAAAAATATAGTTTTAATAGACAATCCCAAACACCCTCTTAGCAGTCACCAAATATAAGAACTTTAACATATGAAAAAACCGTAAAAGCAAACTTACCAACTCAAAACTGTGGAAACATCATGGGAAACATAACTAACATAGATACGTCCCACCCTTAAGGATTCATTGCCTTCAGTTCTTTGTAATGTGACTGTCATAGAACCCGTGAAACCGTTAAAGGTGATGTTTGTCACAACATTAGCCAATTTGGGTTACTCCAAACATCACCTAAAACCTTCGAACACAACAAAAGCAGATTCATGAAATCCCGTAACATCAAATGAAACCGAAGCCTTAAAAAAATAACATAAAAACATACCATTCCCAGCTTCTCCTTCACCCAATAATCACAGCAGTAGCTCATTAGTAATGCCAATACTTAATTGGGTTACTGAAACAAATCCATCATGATTCCTTGTTTTTTTTCACGGTATATTAGGCTTAAGGTGTTTAGGGTAAAGCTAGTACTGCCCGCGTCAACCCATACACATTCTGACCCGCCCATCCATTTTGTCACCTTTAAAGTACTCGGTTCCACCATGTTGAATACGCTCTGTCAAGTACTCGGAGATCTTCTTTACTGAAGGAGCATCCAGGTTTGACCTTCAAAGTTGATAAAAATATCAATAAAGTATAAGCCCTGTGGATAAAAAAAAAATAATAATAAAAAAAATAAAAATAAAAAAATAAAATTCTGAATTTTTTGAAGTGCTGGTTAAAAATGATGTTATAATTACCTTTATAATTCCCATAAACTTGATGGGGTGGAAATAACTAAAAAAATATTTATTCAAGCCGTTTAGCTAACTAAAGCATGATGTAAACTACTTTGACCTCTTTGTCTTTCTGTATGAGAGAAATTAAATGTTTTTTGATTGTACCTGACATACTTTTGATTTTTACAATTTGTATACAACTAATAAGCACTTTTGCTAATCGGCTATTTCAGCTGCTATTACACCTCATAATACCATATCCGAACACCCATTATAAACACCCAAAATCCCGAAACACCACACCCAAAGACCCCAAAAAAATACTGTGAAATAACACACCTCCGAATGTGTTCTTGCCTTTTAGGAGCTTCATAAATTTTGGAACTTCCGTCTCAAAACACGATCAACCATATCAGATGCCTGCATACTGGTGCTAGTTACGTATATTGGTAGCATCAAGGAAATCCGACTTTCATACATGATCAATAAAACTTAACACATATAACCCATAACATTATCATAACAAAACCGCATAAACATATACGTTAGGATCCGTGAAGGGCGCGTAATCATGTAAGTGAGCACTGCATTCAGGAAATGAAACCACTTTCACCTAAATTTTGCCTAAATCAGTTTACAAAAGAAGAATTAATCTGGTAACCAAGCTGTACGTAGCAACTTAACTATGAGAGCAGGAGTACATTGTGTTCAAGCAACTTATAAAACACACGACCAAACCAAGTCGATTTTTTTTTAAAATAACCAAATCCAAACACTACTTCCAGGAGTACATTATGTTCAAGCAGCTTATAAAGCACATTACCAAACCAAGTTGATAATCTGATAGTCAGAGAGCGAAGTGTTCACATAACAATGCAAAAGCTTAACGTATAGCCTAAATCCTACTCCTATCCTTAAAGGCCACCATCACATTCACATAAATGCAGACAATCAAAATATCCAACAGAAAGCAACAAACCGCAATTACGTAACAGAAAAATAAAAAAAGAAAATAACAAAATTCTAAAGCAATATAAAGCGCAGCAAAAGGGTCTTACACTTTCAAACGCATAAAAGCTAATAGTGCAAACCCGACCCAAAAGAATGAAAAGTAGTAGCTACACTGCTCTCCACACGAAAAGTATCAAACCATTAAAACGTTGCGATAAATAACTGGGCTCACATCTGTATATAGGATTCAAGTGACAGAATTATCTTTATTCTGTAATGGCTGCAAACAAACATGGTTGCATAGTATCTATTTTAGTTATTCCATCCGGTTGTTGCCCCGCCAACTTACGGTCGGATATTCCAAGATACACTTCATCTACCTCAGAGTACAGAGATCATCACAGCCTTTTTGACGCATAACGTGTTATCAACCCGCCATGGCTGCAAACACCACTTCTGTCGTACTGCCCCGCCAAGATACGGATAGATTTCACACGCTATACCAAAGGCATTTTCGATAAAAATAAATGGAAATAAAACTGGTAAACACCTACGCCAAATAACTCTGGTAAGAATCGAAAAAAGAGGATATGCCCACCATGGCTTCAAGTCAAATAACCCGGCCCGCCAAGATGTGGACCATCTCAGCTTTAATCCCCTTACCCCGTAGACTCATCATAGCATCTTGTAACGAATATCACCATCATTGTTATGCCATTAAACCAATTGAGAACACAATAAGCAGATTGCGAAACCAAAATCAGAACATTCCACGAATCTTTGTAAAAAACTCGTGTTCAAGTGACATAACATTAACCTACAAATCAAACACGGTAAAAGTTACAAACTTTTACAAACCACATACAATCAACACCTCTTACACAACCAAATTTAAGTTTATTTTTCGTTTTATATTAACTTTACTACATAACTGGATTTCAGTCCCTTAAACGACAGGTCAAGTCATTTTTGTGTCAATATATTTTTCAGCTCATGAAGTTATAACACGAAAACAACAATAACACCAACCAAAATAGCTTACGTCAGATTAAAACCAACATAAAAACTAATCTTTATACCCCAGAGACCAGTCAAGAACATTAGCAGTAACATGTTACAAAATTTACCATTAACAACAGTTATATAAGCGTAACTCATATAAGCTAATAAGTCTAAATTACATGACAATATCATTTTCACAACTAAACACATGGCTGCAATTTGATATCCATTCAAGACTTTCATCAAACGCTTAAATTTGAAAATCCCTAAAATTAAAAACCTCATGCTGCCAAAATAAATCAAAATCCTAAGAATTTACCACAACAGAAACCCTAAATTTGAAAACCCCTAAAATTAAACACAACTAAATCCAACCCATCAAATTCCAACTTAATTAAACGTTAAACCCCAACTTCAATGCTGAGATTTCAATATAACCAAAATCTAAGAAACAAAAAAACACCAACTAAATATTCGAAACTAAAAAATTAAAAGCTTCACTAACCACATCCTTGTGAAAAGCAAGAGACGTCGGAATCATATATACATTATCACATACCTCTTCGAACCTGGAATCAAACACAAAACCATGAATAAAATCACAAACTTTTTATAAAAAAATTAACTGGAATTAAAAAAAATGAAGAACCCTAGATTTGGGTGGCCGGAAATTACTTTGTGTGCGTGCTTTTGAAGTGGCTAAAAAAAACCCAACCACTGTAGATCGTACCAAAAGCAATATTATAATCGAGATACTGTAGATCTATAGTAACCACACTCACAAAAACACTATAGATGAATTCACTGTAGTTGGGTTCGGATCGGGCAAAGTTTGATCTGACGGTTTTTTTACTGGTGTTTTCCGGAAAACCCAACGGGCCACAAAGTTCTAAATGGATATGGACCCCTAAAGTCTATATGTATAAGTGGTGAACAGTATTCCATCTTTATATTTAGTTATAACTAGATGAGGTTTTTTCTGTTTAGCTTACGTGGGGAGGGCGAGTCTTTTGACTGAGATGTACACGGTCTAACTGAGGTATCCATGTGAGTATGTGACCATTTCCGACCATTTCCCTGGCCCACCCCAAATGTGTTCCTAGTAACGTTTAAAATACGAAACCTCTTGTGAAAAAGTTAAAGGCCTTAATTACCGCTAGACCATTTGATGATGGTTTGTACTTTAATCTGTTAGTAACAAGTTGAAAAATCGAGACTCTGTCTTGGTACTCAAGGGGCTTGGTAGACTTGTTTTAACCATATACACAAACTAAAATAACCACTATACTCACTTGTACACCTTGTGTCGATGTATCATTGATTATTTAGGTACTCAAATTAGATATCATACCTATAATTTCTTGGTACATTCATTGTATGTGCAACTTATATCAATTCAAAGTTGTAGTAGCATGTTTCTTTTCTTCTTTTTTTCAAAGAAACTCATGTAGTTGACCTCTAAATTACAACCAAAAGGTAAAAAAAAAAAAAAAAAAAAAAAAAAAAAAAAAAAACAAAAAAAACTACTAGTAAAATAAATAAAATCAGAACAAAATAACTAAATGCACGTATAAGCTACTTTCATGCTTTTGCGTTCTTCTTGTTCATGAAGTGCGGTAATTAACCCGTTTGAAAAGTTCGTCATGGGTCTGCATTTTGAGTTGGATCCACACTTGCATACTTTGAGGTCTATAGTTCCTTTCGTAACTTATTGTAATGCCTAAACAACTTTTTCCCTGTAATCTATGATAGTGTCGTTGAAAGCAACCAAATGTCGTGTCATGAAAGAGAAAGGTTGGACTAGGTGTAACCCCTTAAAGGTTAAAAATACAGTTCTTTTTGTAAAATGGAAATAAACTAACTAAACTCCAACATTACTTAAATTTGGAATGTATCAAGATTTCATTTAGGCTCTAACTAAAGATGATTAAGTAACACTAACAGTACTGAAAATTATGCGCTTGTAAAACAGGAAAAATAGGAAGAACAACAAAAACTAAAAGAAGCAACAGTTACCGCGTTGGAAATGTATAAATCAGAGGGAAAACTGATAATATTAATCAGATTCAATCAACTAAATAAAACACAAAGACATTAAATAGAAAATGAACAATCCTAACCTTTAGTACAAGACGGGCCTGGCCACTGGCCTATAGGCCTTTATTATCTAACATCCCCTCTCAAACTCACGACAACAGTCAAGTCTAAAACAGACGAACCAAAGTCATTGCAAAATCAAAATCAGAGCAACATAATTACGGAGATGAACAAGAATAGAACAGGCAGACAAAGCAAAACCAGATAGATAAGCATTAGACTTTGTTATAGCTTCGAAAAGATGATACAATACTATTATATATATTCGAAAAGATGAACCTGAGTTCTTTCTGGAGCTTGGGGAGGGGTTTTACCCAGGTTCGAGTCTCGCAAATGACAAAGAAAATTCGGATTTTTCTCTTAGTACGAAGCCGTGAGTTCTAGGGGTTTCCTTTCGCGGGTCTCTCCTAGTGGTTCGGGTCCCGGAGCCTGCTCGTTTGGATGGTTTAACTCGGTCGTCGGATTTCAAGTGTGGTGCCGTTCTAAAAAATATATATATGTTTTGAGGTGACAATGTTGGGTGTGGACATGGTGCTTTTTTTGGAAGATGCATGTGTACCAAATTCTGGATTGCACCTCACATTTTGCAATAGTTTGGTTTGTGATTAGATATACACGAGTGGGGGTACCCGCGCGTTGCTGCGGGAATGTTGTGTTTAATCTAAACTCGAAATGAAACGATTGTAAAAAAATTATTTTTGTTATTAAGGACTAAATATGCAAAAGATCGATAACCGCAAGTACTATTTTTGTAAAGTATTTCTGAAAATAGTATGATTTTTTACGGAAAAAGTCCCTAAAGTTATCAGCATTTTGCATGAATAGCTAACCTAAGGGACTATTCGCGTCATTTTCCCATGAATAGTAAACAATGTTTAATGAATAGTAAACACTGTTCTGTACTGTTGCAAGCACTGTTCTGCACTGTAGCGATGTTATTTTCCTTTTTAGTCCTTGAAAGTGTCTGTATGTTGCAAAGTTAGTCCTTAGGGACTAACTTTGAAATTAAAAGTTAACCTGAGGGGCTGTTTCTGCTCAATATTTGCACAGAAACAGTCCCTGAAGTTATTCGTCCGTTGCAAATTTAAGTAATGACTGTTAAGTAACGGCTGTTAAGGACTAACTTTGCAATGAATCAATAACCTCAGGGTCTAAAATGAAAATTGCGGAACTACTGTAGCCACAGTGCTTTGGCACCACTGTTCAATAATTTTTAGTATATATATATAATGTGGTGTTATGTACCCCTCATATTATTTGCACCCATGATGCGTAATCTTCTTTATTTTCATTTTATATTTTTGTACTCTTTTAGTTTCTTAGATTCTTTAATCGCAACTCCCATGAAGAAATTTGATGAGACATGTTTAATTATATAACTTTTACGATTTAAGTGCTTACAAAACGCATGTTTTAATTTGAATAAACATGCTCTAATAATTTTCTTTCTTCATAAAATGCTTCTAAAGAGTAACGAAGCCCGCGTGTTGCGGCGGGTTTTGTTGGTTTTTTTGTTTTAATTCAAACATAGTGGTATTAGTTTTTGTATCTTTTTCGTTATTTGAATTATGTTAATCTTTAGATGGAGAAACTTTTAATACAATTTCAAAAATATTTGTGTTACATGTGGGCACCGTTTCTTTGACACAACATTATTTTTGTATATTACAAAGAATTTTAAGGCAGAATTTGTTTTAGTTAGTCTATTTTTTTTATTTTATTTTATTTTATTTATTTATTATTATTATTATTATTTTTTTTTTTTATTTTTTTTTTTTAGTGGCTTCAAGAATCTTAAGGCATTATTTTTAGTGTACCCTTTTATAGGTCATATGTAGTAACTTTAACAATTTGCATTTTTATGATGGGCCAGTTTAGGAAGTAGGATTGTAGGAACATAAAACAAGTGTGGATATCAGACCTTACATAGAGCAATTTTCTTCAACTTAAATAGGTTTTCGTGATATTTTTTTAGGTTTATGTTGTGGAGAAGATTTTTCTGTGCATCCATGGAATAGTTTGAGCAATGATGGCGCACTTTTGCTGTACCCTTTTATTGGTCATATGGTAGTAACTTTAACAATTGCATTTTTATGATGGGCCAGTTTAGGAAGTAGGATTGTAGGAACATAAAACAAGTGTGGATATCAGACCTTACATAGAGCAATTTTCTTCAACTTAAATAGGTTTTCGTGATATTTTTTAGGTTTATGTTGTGGAGAATATTTTTCTGTGCATCCATGGGATAGTTTGAGCAATGATGGCGCACTTTTGCTGCTGGGCTGTCTGAACAAGTTGCATCATTCTTCTGCGGCACTAGGTGGCCCCTTTAGATCTGTATTGAAGCCATTACAAAAGCTAAAGCATCTTATTGTATATCACTATGCATAGATTTTAATTTCATTGGCTCCTTTGTTATTGTGTTTGTCTGCTGTAGTTAATGTGCTAAAAGGGAAACCAAAGTGTAAATTACTTACGCATAAACTAATTAGTTCTTGACCATGTCTTAAAAGCCGATACTTAGCTCATGCCAGGGCTCATATCTGAAAAAAAGTCCGAGAACTTTGTTCTTAGTTATGCTAGGAAAATAATCTAATCGTCTCCACAAGAAAAGTGATCATCACTTTTATGAAACTATCTTTTTTAATGTCTGATAATATTACTAGTTATTACTATTCCTTTGAAACAAGTTTGTTGCTTTTGTTGGTCTGACATCTACACGTATCCTATCATGACGCGGTCATATCCAAGATGTTCTTAAACTAAGAAACACTTTCAAGAACCTGGCCGGTTATCATCAGTTTGGAAAAGAACATTTGTTAAGGTAACAGGCTAGTAAATTGTGGCATTACACTTCTCTTATAGCTCTAAACTAAAGCGTTATAGAGAGGTTATAACAAGATTTTTTATGTCTAGTAATCATTGTTCCATAAACGCATTTGTTTACTACTAGTAGTATACTGTTAGATTTTCAATACTATCTACACATTTTAAAAATATATTCAGTTTCCTTTCTTTCTTTTTTTTTTCTTTTTTTCCTTTTCGGGTAACCATTGTTTCTGACCTTTTGACTGACTAATCCACAGGGTTTGAACCCACCGCCACCGCCACCACCACAAAGACTCAAACCGAGTAAAGCCCTCCCTTTTCAGGAGGTTGGCGTGGCCATGTCAGGGTTGTTTTCACCTAGCAGGAATTAAACTTGAGACCTCACACATCTTAGAGTGGTAGTTACAATCCCTTTTGCCACTAGACACTCGTGAGTGGTTATTCAGGGGTGTTTGGTTTGAGGGTATGAGTATTACAGAATGGCATTAATTTCTATTGTACTTGTATGGTTTATGGGTTTGGTACTTATATATGGGTAATAAACCATCAAAAGTATGCAATTTCTAAACCCACCAAAGGTGGTGGGTTTAAAAACGCATTCCAATTACCACAACCATAATCATTTTCTTGTTTAACCAAACATTCCCTCATTTGGTAAGTTTTTCTAGGAGTGAGTATATATTTTACAACTTTCTAGAATGGATGAATTTTTTCATGTCCAGTTTACTCGGAAAAAATAAGGGTATGTTTGGCGATATGGGCTCGGCTGGAGTTCGGGCTAAAGCTAAAGCTGTGGCTTATATTATAAGCCGGAAGCGTGAGCTTATATTTTTATAAAGTTGTTTGGTGAATTAGTAGGAGATGAAGCTTATTAATATAAAATCGCATAAATTTATCAAATTAAAATTCATATTTAATTTAAGCTTTTGCGTGATAATCCGTTATATTTTGAACGGCTTTTAAATAATTTGACCAACTATAAGCTCCCATAAGCCCGTTTCAATGAGCTTAGGCTTATGGTGGTTTGTGACTTATAAAAGCTTTCATAAGCCAGTGTGACAAACAAAACTTATTTTATAAGCTTAAGCCCTATACGCCCTTTATAAGCCCATGCCAAACACAGCCTAAATGTTTTATTTAAATGTACGTTGTTTAACCATGGTACTTTTGTTTTCACTAGACATCCCGAAAACATTGTTTTCCTTTGAAAAGGTAGATTTACTCACCATTTTATTTAAGGATATAGCCATGTCAAAAAATTTATTTAAGGATATAGCAATGTCAAAATTTCATCACCTCTTGTAAGGAAATTAGTATCTCAAAACAACAAGTCTACATTAATCTAAAAACTTATGAGTTTTAACTTTTACATGTAAGCACTTTATTATTACACTTTTAAGTGAGAGACATGCACATAGTTATTTAGTTCAAGTAAAACTAATCTAGAAAAAGTGTAGAAAATGAAGACACATAAATAATGTCATCACACACACACACACACACAAGTTAAACGTTTTCTCTAAATAAAGTGTTGGCCACGTCTTACTAAAATAAAAAATCAAACCCATCTTCACTCAATATAAAGCAAGTTAAACGTGATCACACACACACACACACATACAAGTGAAACACTTTCTGTATAGGTAAAGTCTTGGCCATCAATTGAACATCCACCCGCACTAGAACTCAAAGAACTTCCAAGTCACTTGGAGTATGCTTTTCTTGCGGAGGATTCCAAACTCTCGGTTATCATTGCTAACGAATTATCGGGAATTGAGAAGGAAAAGTTACTTGGGGTACTTAAAGAACACAAGAAGGCAATTGCATGGAAGATATCCTACATCAAAGGAATAAATCCATCATATTGTACTCATAAACTCTTAATGGAAGAGGATTACAAACCCGTTGTTCAACATCAAAGGAGAGTTAATCTAAACATCAAAGAAGCAGTGAAGAAGGAAGTAGTAAAATTACTTGATGCGGGTTTGATATATCCCATCTCCGACTCACCATGGGTTAGCCCGGTTCAAGTAGTTCCTAAGAAGGGTGGGATGACCGTTATGATGAATGAGAAGAACGAGCCCATGCCTACAAGAACCATGACGCAAAAAGTGTAAAGTTGGTTATATTTTTGTACCATTTGTCCAATAATAAACGTGCATGTATCATCTTCTCTAACTGTAACACCCCCAAAATCTGGTTTAGCGGAAGCATACATGTTTGGGTGCTACTAAATTGGTATCACAACACAAAGTATAAAGAATGGTTTTATCTTAACCATTTAAAATAGATTTCATATTCAAAAGTGATTTGTTTACAACATTTCAAAATGGTGCGGTAATATAAGCCCATAAAAGATTTCAAGTGGTCCCAAATTTATCAGAGTCTTCTATGACCATGCCATGCCCTGCCGAAATCCTCCACAACTAAATTATCGCTTTAAACCTGAAAATACATGCTAAAGTGTCAACACGAGGTTGGTGAGTTCATAGGTTTTAGTGGAAAATGTAAAGCATTTGAATAACGATTTCCCGGCAAAGGAATTGTCGAGGAGGGGGAAAAGGGGCTGTGGCCCACTCAAAACAATGAACCAGGTTCAATATTAACACCTTTACTTGGGCTTCTAATGTGAATGGCCAGCGGCCTGTTAAGAAACAAGAAGGAAACCCAAAAGTGACAACCCAAGTTCAAGCAGTTGGGCTTCGGCCCATACTCTAAAATGTACAGGTTTTATTTGTGAAATAAGCCCAACACATTATTGGTTTTTCTTTTCCCTCTCTGAGAATACAACATCAGTACACAAAAAAAAAATGGTTTTGAACTTGTATTGAAGAGTTTCTTTTTCTCATAATTTCGAGTAGATTTTGCGAGTGACATGGCCCGAAACAAAGTTTTGACAAAAAGTTTGAGTCACTAGGGTGGGCGAGATTTGGTCTCGTGTTCATTGTGGAACTTAAACACCCATGAATGGTGTTGCAATCGACTAGTAAAGCCGGCTCCAACACCAATGTTAACCAACATTTGGGAGGATTTAGCGACTGTGAGACAACTCCTAGGCTGGACATAACATTTCCCGCCTAGATACCACTAGTTCAAGGTCGATTATACTTAGGACTCACAAGCTCAACATAGAGTGAGGTAGGACTTTTAGAGTTCATCATGTGGCTTGAATGGCCTTGCTAAATCTCGAGTTGAGTACTACTCGACTCAAATACAACGCCATTACAAACATTGACTCACACATGTTCTTTGAAATTGAGCCAAACAACAAGAACTTAGGACATATGAACGCATCACAATTTCGTTTTAAAGGTCGACATTTCCACAAACACCTCGCGGGCATAACTTAAGACTAAAGATTTTTTACTAGTGTGATTCTTAACCAAGTCCACACCATTCGAGTAATTCAAAATAATCACAGTAACATGTTCTTAGACCATTCCAAGTTCATACTAGTTTAGCAATTTAGACAACATCTATCCTAACAATTTTAACTTGACCATGATATGAAAAATTCGACAAGGGTTATACAATAAACACAACATCAAGATTTGAGCCACACTAATTCCTACATGACCTTATCAGTTTCAAAATTTGTTTTACCACACCACAACCAACAATGATTCGACAATATTGAAAAAAAAAGAAAATTTCATAACAATCACAAAATATCAATTCAGTCGAGAGTTTAAATGAATCAAAACAACATGAATAAGGATTAAACCTTACAAAGAATGGATGATGGGTCGAATTCAATGTCACCACAAGAAGTCCCACTTGATTCCAAGCTTATCACACCCTCCTTTTTCCTTGAGTATACTTCGACTGAGCTATTAATTTGAGTGAGTTTGGAGTTTTCTTGTGTGATTTGCTTCTCCTGGAATCAAGCTTCTTAAGGAAACAATCAATGGCAATCCTTGACCCACTTTCGATTTACCATAGATGAAGTATTGCCATTTTTGGTTAACTCTTCCTTCCACGTCTCGAACTACATGATATTCGAATCAAGAGGAGCGGGTTTGAGTCTCGAGGAAGCTTGGGAAGGTAAGAAAGGTGCTATAGTAATTCATATTGATGGTGATGGAAGATGAGATTTGTGGCAGAGGATATATTCTTGGCGTGATGGAGATGAAATAGAGAAAAAGATAATCAGTAAAAGGAGATGTAGTATTCCAAAGTGTTGACCGAAAATAAGGAGGATAAGTTATAGGTATTTATTTGTTTTTAAGCTTTAGAGTGTATTGAGTGTACCCCGTGTCCCGTTCAGTTGAGGTAAATTTGTGGTAACGCGGTTTCACGTAAATGTGAGAAATAATATTCTGGAGTCGTTTTTACGATATTAATGTAAAATAATTATGTTGACTCCCAAAAATGATTTTTACAGATCAACCTTTAGTAAATTGGTGTCGGTTCGCGTGTGATGTCAGTTTTTTTTTTCAGAAAAACAAGATAACCTCTCGTTTTTTATTTGTCGGAGTCTGAAATTGTAAGGAAGTGATAAATTCACTTTTACTGATAAGTTTAAATAAATTTTGGCGAGTTGTTGTACGCTACTGCGTGCGGGTTTGCTTCCCGAAATAAATACGTAAACATATCATTGTTTGGTTTAACAGTTTGGAAATAATAAATAGACATTTATTATTAAAATATTAGTGGAAAAGTACCGGTTGTCACATCCTTCCCGCCTTAGAAGGAAAACCGTCCTCGGTTTTCACTTAGAGTTACCCGATAGAGTTGAGAAAAATTGAGGGCATTTACGCTTGATTTTGTTTTCACGTTCCCATATGAATTCGAGACCTTTTTGAAAATTTATTGAACTTTGACAGTTGAGAAGTGAATTGTTTGCTCTGAAGTACAAGGTTCTTGAGGTGACTATTCCCATCATAGCATGATGACTAGTTTTCAAGGTTTGATCCGGAGTTGTGTGTTTTTCGTTTTCATATGATTGGATAGAAATCTTGTTCGAGAACTTTATTTGAGTAGGTCTTTATACGAATTTGACCAAAATAATTTTCCAGCTAATACACATTCCTTTTGTTAGAGATCAACAGATACGTAAGGTGACACGGTTTCAAAAGATTCAAAATTTCATAAAACGGTTCTTAGTTATGGTGTGGATGAGATAATTTCTACAAAAGTTGGTGTCTGGCACTCCTTCACAAGAGTTTGGTAAAGTTTGAGCAGAAAAATTTTACGCATCCAAGTGAGTGTTTTAAAAAGATATCACTACAGATTTTTATAAACATAAGTATTCAATTTATTTTTAACTGTACCAAGAGGTAGTAATATGAATGCTTTCCAGGTGGGTGGATAGTTCACCAGTTGATTGCAAAATAGTTTATAAAATGATTTGTAAAACAGTTTATAAGGTAATAGGAAAACAATTTATTATTAGCAATATAATAGCAAACTATAGTTTAGTTTGTGATATACTCGCAAGGCAACAAATCGGGTTATAAAATAACTTGTGAAATGATTTGTAAAACAGTTTATAGAACGAGAACCATTCGTTGTTTACCAAAATAGTTGTAAGGTCGAAATTTTGATTTCATAAGGTAGCGGTAAAACATTTGTAGGGTGACTGCAATATGGTCTGTAGAATAATCGAGAACAGTTTGTATAGTATCAGCGGTATGGTTTAAATATTTTATGAGAGGGTAGCAAAAATAACTGAGATCCTCGAGAGACGAGAGGGGATTAGGTGATTGTCCCAAGGAACGCGGTTCAGGTTATTCCTTAGAGTTTTAAGGTTTCTGTCGGGCGCAGAATCTCTACCGAATGGGGAGTTTAGCGAGTTCAGAGTACGACTCTGAAGGAGGATGTTGATTGTTGCTAGCAATCGGTTGGCTGTCTTAGTAGTGTACTTAGTGTTTAACGCGGAAAGTACAACATCATTTGAGTGTAGGGTTTAAGGTGGAGGTGACTATAAAAAAACCACAACAAAACAAAGCTGAATATAATTCCAAATCCGGAATGGGGTCCAAATTAAAACATAGTCAAAACCAGTTCCGAACGTAGCCAAATTCAAATTCAAATGTAGCTAGAACCAATTCCGAACGTCCCAATAAGCTCAACCGGCTTATTATAATCTAGAGGAGTTATAAATAAGCAACTCGGGTTCAAATGGTGCCAATCGGGTCTAACCTGACCCGATGCAAAATTACGGTCAGACGGCGGCAAACAGAAATTTCATATAAATGGAGAAGTATAGCGGTGTCGGTGTATTATGGTTCATAAGGTGTTGTGATGCCAATGTGTTGTGTGTAGATGTGAATGTTCAATGATTATGTTCACGCAGAAATTTTAAAACTTTCACGAGTCAAGTAGAAAATCAATCTAGACATAACTCCTAGTATAACTGCTCTGAGTATTGCAAAATTTACCTCTGAGTCGGACATAGGTGATCAGGCTATGTCCCACTATCCCTGGTCGAATATAGGTGATCAGTCTATATTCCACCGAGGTTCAATAAATTTTGGAATAGTCAGTTTAGTTACACCAGTAATATGTCCCTTACTTTTAAAAGAATATGTCTTATCATGAGTAAGGCAGCAGGCTTTGGCAGGCAGGCAGGCATGTGTCGGTCATAGGGTTTTGTTTTTGTAAAAGTGGTTATAGTCTAGGTTTGAAAAAATACCCAATTCTCTATAACCTAGGCTCTGATGCCAATCTGTAACACCTCCAAAATCTGGTTTAGCGGAAGCATACATGTTTGGGTGCTACTAAATTGGTATCACAACACAAAGTATAAAGAATGGTTTTATCTTAACCATTTAAAATAGATTTCATATTCAAAAGTGATTTGTTTACAACATTTCAAAATGTTGCGGTAATATAAGCCCATAAAAGATTTCAAGTAGTCCCAAATTTATCAGAGTCTTCTATAACCATGCCATGCCCTGCCGAAAGCCTCCACAACTAAATTATCGCTTTAAACCTGAAAATACATGCTAAAGTGTCAACACGAGGTTGGTGAGTTCATAGGTTTTAGTGGAAAATGTAAAGCATTTGAATAACGATTTCCCGGCAAAGGAATTGTAAATCCACTCAGTCACAAGTCCCGCCCATACAAGACTTGCAACCTGTGTGTTTACAACCCACTGCCAAATAAGATTTGTTCCTGGTAAACAGAAGTAATATATTGTTTGGTTAAGCGGTACGCTCGTAATGACCATTACACTTGGTAGTATGTCCGTTACACTCGGTAATGTGACCGTTACACCCGGTCATGTGACCGTTACACCCGGTCCTGTTATATGTGTTCGTCCAGTACCCCTGGTCAATGTGTGTGTTATGTGTACATATAATGCAGTCTAGTGAACATTCAAGTATTTCAGCCAAACAGTCAAATATGGAGTAAATAGTTTGCATTTTCCAAATAAACAGTCATAGAGTTTAATTAAAAACGAGCATGTATTCTCCCCCAAAACAGTTGTAAAACAAGTAAAAGTAGGGGCCATGAACTTACCTTGGTAAATAGCAGTCAGATCACAAAATAGTTCAGACAGGGTTCAGTACCGACACGCGACCTAGATTAGTAAGGTTTGTTTTAGTTAATAATTTGAGTTCAAGGATTTCAATTATTTCAAAAGTTTATGTTGGTGTTGCTGGTGTGGCAGCATTTAACTGAAAACCAAGTTTTTAATATTTGAAGTTATTGGCTCATCGAGGTGTACGAACGTACAAAAGAATAGGAATAGTGACTCTTTGAATTAACAATGATTGGAAAAATACGCACGAAGGATAACAACTATGGAATGTCAAGGCGAACGATATATAGGATTGTTGGCGCTTAAATGAATGTACGTGCGTATATATATATATATACATGTGGTCCTTGTGAAAATGTGAAGTTGAATATAAATATATATACGTTGTCAATAGTAAAAATTGATGTTTTTCCATGTTAAACATTTTTACGTCATATATACATCTCGTTTAAAAATTTAAATGTTTGAAACCAAGTGTCTCGCAATGTTCTCATTTTAAAAGTTCGTGTCGCGTTTACATTTTTATCCGAAAAAAAACATGTAATAATTGATAAACTTCAAGTTGCGATATTTATTTTTTGTCGAGTTCTTTTTATGTAGTTGCCATATAATAAATGATCGCTAAAAACTGTCGAGTTATAATAAATGAAATGTGTGTCGAGGAGGGGGAAAAGGGGATGTGGCCCACTCGAAACAATGAACCAGGTTCAATATTAACACCTTTACTTGGGCTTCTAATGTGAATGGCCAGCGGCCTTTTAAGAAAAAAGAAGGAAACCCAAAAGTGACAACCCAAGTTCAAGCAGTTGGGCTTCGGCCCATACTCTAAAATGTACAGGTTTTATTTGTGAAATAAGCCCAACACATTGTTGGTTTTTCTTTTCCCTCTCTGAGAATACAACATCAGTACACAAAAAAAATGGTTTTGAACTTGTATTGAAGAGTTTCTTTTTCTCATAATTTCGAGTAGATTTTGCGAGTGACATGGCCCGAAACAAAGTTTTGACAAAAAGTTTGAGTCACTAGGGTGGGCGAGATTTGGTCTCGTGTTCATTGTAGAACTTAAACACCCATGAATGGTGTTGCAATCGACTAGTAAAGCCGGATCCAACACCAATGTTAACCAACATTTGGGAGGATTTAGCGACTGTGAGACAACTCCTAGGCTGGACATAACATTTCCCGCCTAGATACCACTAGTTCAAGGTCGATTATACTTAGGACTCACAAGCTCAACATAGAGTGAGGTAGGACTTTTAGAGTTCATCATGTGGCTTGAATGGCCTTGCTAAATCTCGAGTTGAGTACTACTCGACTCAAATACAACGCCATTACAAACATGGACTCACACATGTTCTTTGAAATTGAGCCAAACAACAAGAACTTAGGACATATGAACGCATCACAATTTCGTTTTAAAGGTCGACATTTCCACAAACACCTCGCGGGCATAACTTAAGACTAAAGATTTTTGACTAGTGTGATTCTTAACCAAGTCCACACCATTCGAGTAATTCAAAATAATCACAGTAACATGTTCTTAGACCATTCCAAGTTCATACTAGTTTAGCAATTTAGACAACATCTATCCTAACAATTTTAACTTGACCATGATATGAAAATTTCGACAAGGGTTATACAATAAACACAACATCAAGATTTGAGCCACACTAATTCCTACATGACCTTATCAGTTTCAAAATTTGTTTTACCACACCACAACCAACAATGATTCGACAATATTGAAAAAAAAGAAAATTTCATAACAATCACAAAATATCAATTCAGTCGAGAGTTTAAATGAATCAAAACAACATGAATAAGGACTAAACCTTACAAAGAATGGATGATGGGTCGAATTCAATGTCACCACAAGAAGTCCCACTTGATTCCAAGCTTATCACACCCTCCTTTTTCCTTGAGTATACTTCGACTGAGCTATTAATTTGAGTGAGTTTGGAGTTTTCTTGTGTGATTTGCTTCTCCTGGAATCAAGCTTCTTAAGGAAACAATAAATGGAAATCCTTGACCCACTTTCGATTTACCATAGATGAAGTATTGCCATTTTTGGTTAACTCTTCCTTCCACGTCTCGAACTACATGATATTCGAATCAAGAGGAGCGGGTTTGAGTCTCGAGGAAGCTTGGGAAGGTAAGAAAGGTGCTACAGTAATTCATATTGATGGTGATGGAAGATGAGATTTGTGGCAGAGGATATATTCTTGGCGTGATGGAGATGAAATAGAGAAAAAGATAATCAGTAAAAGGAGATGTAGTATTCCAAAGTGTTGACCGAAAATAAGGAGGATAAGTTATAGGTATTCATTTGTTTTTAAGCTTTAGAGTGTATTGAGTGTACCCCGTGTCCCGTTCAGTTGAGGTAAATTTGTGGTAACGCGGTTTCACGTAAATGTGAGAAATAATATTCTGGAGTCGTTTTTACGATATTAATGTAAAATAATTATGTTGGCTCCCAAAAATGATTTTTACAGATCAACCTTTAGTAAATTGGTGTCGGTTCGCGTGTGATGTCAGTTTTTTTTTTTCAGAAAAACAAGATAACCTCTCGTTTTTGATTTGTCGGAGTCTGAAATTGAAAGGAAGTGATAAATTCACTTTTACTGATAAGTTTAAATAAATTTTGGCGAGTTGTTGTACGCTACTGCGTGCGGGTTTGCTTCCCGAAATAAATACGTAAACATATCATTGTTTGGTTTAATAGTTTGGAAATAATAAATAGACATTTATTATTAAAATATTAGTGGAAAAGTACCGGTTGTCACACTAACTGGTAGATAGTCTTGAAGAGCAAAAGTATTCGGTCAATGTCAAATACTTGAGTAGTCCATGTTCATTCCGAGAACACCTAAAAATTAGAAAAAACAAACAAAAGTCAAACTAAAAGGAAGTTGTTGATAAGAGTATATGCAAAGTTAAAAAATGATATAAAACATATCATTTATATAGTTGTACATACCTGTTCAACATTGATCATAGACCTTAAATTACTTTTTTGTAGACAACGTTTGTAGTACTTTTTGAGATATTAACATTTGCATCACAAATGACAACGTTTAAAGCTCTTTTGCTTTTTACCCTAGAAACAACAATGTATAGTTGTCCATGTGTAAAAAGAACGTGTCAGATACAAAACAACATTTGAAAGTGATTGACCCTGATTCTTATTTATTGTCATAGCAAATGAAACACACGCAGGATATTGTTTCATTTATGATCTTTAGCAAATGAAACACACACAGGATATAACCATGTCACGGATATTGCTGGATCAAAATTTGATCACCTCTTGTAAGAAAATTAGTATCTCAAAACAAGAAACCTACATTAATCTAGAAACTTAATTAAGAGTTTACACTTTTAAGTGAGAGACATGCACAAGTTAATGTTGGTTTTATGGACAAATATTAATATGTGTATGTCTAGAATCGAACTTGAGACCACGGGATTGCAAACTTTACGTATGAGAGTCGATGTTTAAATAATTAATATATAAAATGTTATATTTAATTAATATTTCACAATAAAGATCAAGAAAGAAAACATGGAAATTATGTTTTGGTTTAATCCCTTGTACATGCATACGATCAGTATATATTGGTTTGCATGGTTTTGGGATTGCATGTGCACATATTCTAATCCTAGTCGGTTTTGGATTTGTTTGATTGGAGGACAAGTAAGTTTGACTATAAAAAGGGATCCTAGCTCTTTAGTCATTGGTGCTTTTTTCATTCAAACTCTAAACCGAATATAGTGTTAGTGTTTTCTTTACTCGACTAACTTTACACCAAATCAAAAGGTTTTGGTTGGTGTTCTTGATTAGTCGACTGTGTATCAAACCTTAAAGGGTTTCTTGTTTCTATTTTTTGAGCATCAACACAAGTGTTGTGGTTGTTATTGTGATTCAAGAACTAGCATTCACATCGAATCGCTAATAGTACGTGTGTACAAGAACGTAGTATTAACTTACTTTAGTTAATTCCATCCTGGATTGAGAAACAAAATGGTAAGGGGTTTCTCGTTAATCCATTGTTTATTCAAGATGAAGAATTGAAGTTAGATCCTTGTTCTTGCTAGGATCAAAGGTACGTTATCTTTATTATTCGGTTAATCTATTTACATGTTAAATATATGATCCTTGCTTCCGCTACTTGCTTTGATGTGTGTTTATTTATTTATATAATTGTTATGATATCTAAATTCCTACAGTGGCATCATGAGCCGTTTAACATGTAATTGTTTTATCAAAACGTATACAAATCAAATCTTGATTTGGATTATACATGTTTTAATCGATTTTTTTAGGGTTATTAGAACAAATAAAAAAAAATAAAAAAGAAAAAAAAGAATTGACCTAATTTTTTTTTTGGGGGGGGGGGGGGTTCAATCCTCTCTTAATTAAAAAGCTAGTTTTGTAACCCTAAAATTAGGAACATGTGTGTTTATGTGTGTAAAGGGTTACGTTCCTGGAATTAATCCATGATACTTCATGCAAGGTAATCATGGATTAGGATTTGTTATTATTTGCTACATGTTTTTGATAAATCTAAAATTAGGGAAGACCTAATTAATTAAATTAATGAATCTGTTATGTGCAACGTGGCATATCTTTACTAAGGCTTACACGACCAACTTGTTGGTGTCTGTGGTCCATTGGGTACAATGCGCTCGAAAACCAATGAGAGTCATAGTAATTATATACATAATAATTCACATATAGATTATTAATAGGATTTATCAAAAAAGTTTGCATGTGGCTATATGATTTAATGGTTAAGATTATATGCGTTATTATGTGTTTATTTATTTTTATTAAAATTACTTGTCTTTTTTGTTTAAATTATTGTTGAATTGTAAGCAAAAAGAGGGTAATTTTTTGAATAGAAAATAAATTGACCTAATAACTATGAAACCTTGATGTGTTAAATTATATATTGTCAAGTCTTATGTGCCGACAGTGGTTCGCTTCGCACGGTAATTTGCTCCCAGGCGAGACTAGCAATTTTATAATTTATAACATAATTTTTTAAGACTTAAAATTATAAACTTTTGATTGAATGATGAGTTTTGTACCTATAGTGTGAACGGCTCACCCAATGTAGACAAACTATAAGAGGGGTTTAAGGATGGATTGACATTAAATTGTCGAACCGAAAGGGACGCGTTTTTAACTAGCCTTTGAGCAGACGTTTGTCCCTCCGCCCTTTTGTGCGTCTAATTGGAGCTACCATGTAACACTATTTTTTGTGCAAAATCATCTTAAGGGTGAATTGACCTCAATTCTACGCGCCACTTTTGTGGTAATTATCCGAAACACTAGGTTTTTAACCTATGCAAAAGTACGATATAGTGGGCGATAATTGGAGGTAATTCTTTAATTGGTGAACCGAATACCTCAATTAAAACTTTGTTGATTTAACTCTTAGCAAAATTGGTAATTAAAATTGTTTTGAAAACTTATGATACGAAGATGTATGCATGCTTTTTCGTACATATTTTGATTGTCACATCAAAATAAATACCCTAAAATTTAAGTCCATGCTATCTAATTATAAGAGACACTTGGAGTTAATATCTAGCGTAAGTGAGACCTTGACATAGATATTAATGACAAGGTAAATTACATACTTTCATTACTACCAGATCAACTGATGTAATGAAAATATGTTAATTTGCAAGTTTCTAAATTAGACGACTTAATTAAGTTATAAGTGAGACTTTGAAACTTAAAGCATGAGATGGGAAGAAACATGCTTACATTGCAAAATTGTTTTTGGCAAATGTAATTCCCATAATGATCTAGGAGTCGGAAATTGTTTTGCTGATTATTGTGCGACAGATTACCATCTTTTGTACTTTCACTACTAGCAGATCAACTGATGTAGTGAAACTATGGAAAGTTGGATCCTAGTTGTCAAGAAGATTAAATGGATATATGAATATTTCCTGGGTAATTTTCTTTTCTTGAAAAATTGTATTATCGAAAATACTAAAATTGAATTTTGTAAATTCTTTTAATGTATTAATGCAACGTTAAACCGTAAACGTAGGGCATTCTTTTAGTGGTAAATTGATCTACACCCGTAGGGGTTTTTGGCTAGAGTCAACTTTACTAAAAGAATAAACCTAGTCTACTTTCCTTGAGAAGAGTGAGACTTATTCCTACTCTTTTTCATGAATGAGAAAGGTAAGATAGGAAAATTAGAATTGTCTAAATTCTAAGAAATAACTCATAGCAAAATTTTAATAGTTGAGAAAATTGCACATTTTATGAGTTATTTAATTAGAAGCTACACCAATTACTGCGAAATTGGTAAAAGGCAAACTAGCATGATTTATCTAGTTGTTGCGCTTTGACCACTTAAAGATGATACATACCATTGTGGGGATGGTAGTCAAATTAAGGAAGAAATTGCATGCCCAATTTTTTCAAGTTAATTGCATTGATGGATAGTCCATCATTTACAAAGTAGAATACACTCTTTTTAGTACCTATGTAATTGTTACGAATGGGTCTTCTCAAAGGTGTAGGAAAGTAAATACCACACTATTTTCTTTTACTGTTTATGAAACACTTATAATGTTGTCAAATCCAGTGGGAGCATTGTGTCTTATTAGTGAATAAAGAATTATTGTAATGTTCTGTAATTCAGTGGGAGCTACAAGCTTTGTTATCTTGGTAGTAACCCAGATTATCTCTAGAATGTCTTGAGATAATTAATTTCCAATTGTAGACACTTGTGGGTTTAAGGATAGTCATGTACGTTTCCTTACTGGACAAGGTGGTCCTATATTTACTAATATCTATGACACAATCATATTGATCACATTAAACAAACGCGTGACGTGTTGTTTATCTGATGCATGATGTTGTTCCATGCACAAGTGGGAGAAATCTTATATTGTGTGCAAGGTACAACATATAGGAATATGATTTAAAGAACTGTCATGACCGCAAGGTAAGAAACTAACGTTCTAAATATGACTAATACACCTCTAAGTCTAGAAACACTTGTTGTTGAAATTTAGCTTAAGTGAGACCTTGACTAGATTACAACAACAAGGTAAAATTCCATGACTATGTGAGACCGTGACATGGATTATTACTGTTTCTAAATTAGATACTTATTAGAACAAGTGTCAATAAGGATAATGAGACTACTTCATAATAAATATTTATGTATTATTGAAATGTCATAAATAAATGAAGTAATCTAATACTACTTCAAATTTGAATATTTATGTATTCTTGGAATGTCATGAATATATGAAGTGATAAATTAACTTGAAATTACTATTGAAACCAAATTGTGGTGTTCATTATTACTTTAGATATACATGTTTATATTTTATTGTAAAGATATAAATATGAAGTCATTTAATTGTTACAAGACTTATAATAAAGTAAGACGTTAACTTGTTATGTTTTTAATTAAGACATATACAAGAAGTCATTGAGTTGATCAATGATTTATAACGTATATTGGGATTGTAACAGTTTATGTCTTCTTGTTAAAACATGGACATGAAGTGACTTGGTCAAAAAGTACTTATGTTATATTGCATGAAATTGACTTGGAAATTCTATTATACCATTAAGCTGACTTAGTTGGTGAATAGATAAGCCAAACGAAATATATTTATCTTACATATTGTAAGATTGTCTTACAATATTAATCCTAATGAAATACATAATGTTTATGGTACGTTCAGTTAGGAAAATCAAACTCTTGTTATATTGTTTGATTAAAGATAACTATATCTTCCTTTCTTCCAAAAGTTATCAAGGTTAGAAAATTGAGTAGTATATACTCAATTAGACTCCAACCTAGAAGATTAATAAGACACTATTCATTATGGAATGTGATGAATCAAATTAAGTCTTAAAATTGAAGTTCTGAATTTGTTAAACTGCTTTTGAGTAGGTTATTAACAAACTTAATGTAAGAAACTGTCAACATGTATTTGTAATATCCCAAAAGGAGAACAATTTTTGTGTTGCTCTACTTGCTAATAATTTATAGATAGTCTATAAAATGCAAAAGGCAAGTGGGAGGTTTTATCTTGAAAAGATAAAATCACAAGATACATAATCTTCTAAAATTCACTAGTAAAGTCATGATGAGGATTAACATGTTAATGTTAAATCTCAAGATGATGGAATTCTCATTCATAGATCCGTAAGGATATCTCAAATATTTGTATAATATGTTGAGGATTATGAGTTACAGGATCATGGTAAACCTGTTGATCATCAAGATAAATTGCAAATATTGAATTTAGCAAATTACTCATACTATGAATGTTTAGATGCAGTCCAGAAAAATAACTAGTTTTGGAAACTTAGTTAATCTTGAACTCTATAGTTAGACTATAGAATGAAGATGAGTTTCTACAAAGGAAATGAAAATCCTAGAGATTTAAAATTTTTGAGTAGAAATAATAATGGACAAATTTTGTATACATATTTAATGTGTGAAAAGATTATCAATCACACTTAAGCAATTAACTGTGATTGAAATTCTTTCTAGGCACATTAAATGTATAAAGATTATGATTGACATTCTTAGTTTCATTTATATGAAATTAACAATGGAATTTCAAAACTCTTTCTTAAGTAGTTACTTGTGCGAGGACGATAAGTAATTAAAAGGAGTATTTGAATTCAAATAATCTTTGAAAGTATACAAAGTGCAATAATTCATGAATGGATTAATGCATGCATCTAGGAGATATACTTATGTTTAGTTATTAAATCCAAGTTTTTATTTATAATTAAAATAAGAGATTTCCTTAATATTCCTGAAAGCTAGTGGGAGTGTTATATTTATTTTCTTATTTCATATATGTTGTATAACATATAGGAAGTAACATTCCATAAGCATTAAATGTTAAGTCTTAGTTTGGAATGAAACTTCACGTGAAGATTTAGAAAATAAACATACAACCTTGGAATATATGTTTATTGTTATAAACATAAGCGGTAAAATAATTGATTCTAATAAACATGATATACTATTAGAAAGTCTAGATAGAAACATATCTTTGAAAAGATAACACATGAATAAAATCTAAGTTTGACACAAGGATTTTTTGTGTACATCATGTTATTTGTTGTATCATGCTTGGATGAAAGATGATTTGACAACATTAATATCTAATTAAAGGTTATTAGATAACTAAGTGTAATGGATATGGTTGGATATAGAATTAACATCCTCATCCTCGAATTGCTCCAAAATTCTAAATATGAACCATATGGCAAATTGTTGCGTAATTGTTATAGCCAACAAATCTTGAATGATTTGAAGGTATCAAAGATTACACAATGGATATTAAAGTTTACGGAATTTTAAAGAGCATATTGTTGTTTGCATACAATGATGCTAATAAGATTGAGATGACACTCAATACTAGTCATGGTGGGATTTCATCCTTATTAATGGCCATGAGTACTAGTTATGCTTAACTGTAAGCATAGTAGCATTATCCATTAAAGAATTAGAATACTTTAAACTATAAAAGGTTTGATAGTTTAATTATCATAAATTCGTGGTTGAGGATGTCACGCATTTCATGAAATATTATGTGGCAATATCAAGATAGTTGAATGCACACATACAAGAATTTCATTAATTGAATTCTTGAAATAAGTATTCTCAAAATTCCGATAGATCATGATTAATTGATTTATGCCTTGTCAAAAAGTATGTTTGACATGACTTGAGGCATAATTCATTAATAAGAATTATCATGCATTGATCTATTTAGTATTTGGATAAGGGATGTTAAGCAATTATTATTTACAATGAATTAAAGTACTTGGTACGTTTGTTTTCATTAATAATAAATTGTATCCTATATTTGCATGTTTAAATCCGTGAATAACTTATGTTGTTCTAAATTGTCCATTGTCACTTAATGATATAGGAATATCATTAAATTAAGACAAATATGAGTATTGGTAGAATATACTTGAAAGTATATTGATGCGTTGACATGCCAATTTCACATGATATTCAATGAATTGAATATAGGACTTATCCCAACTTCATGAGTTTACTTTATGGATCTTGTCATCAAGTAAATCATGCGTATATAGTTATCCTTAGACTTGAGATGCCAGATAACTGTCATGCATGTAGTGCATTTCTGTGATTCAATTTACCGCTATACGTAACTGGTAGCTATTAGGATTGTTTTCAGGAGTGTTGCAAAGTGCGTGGGTTATGCTCGTAGTGAAGATAGAATTTGTTCCTTCAAATTGTTTGAAGTTTAATACTGCTGGGCCCCTCATAGGGTTGACAAGATGTTTGTGCGGCCGCACCCAAGATCTCCCCTGAATATGTTCAGAAGATTTTGGTAATCTTACTCAATCAGAAACAACGAGAAACATAATGATTAATAAAGAATGGCTGAGATCCATATCTTTATTAATGTAGTATTAGAAACAAAAGGATAAGTATGATGATGAATCATCGAATGGTCTTTCCAGGAGACCACCACCTCGAGTTGTACTAGGGGCATTGGCGTGTTGCTAGACGCTAACCAATGTCATTACACTATTAATAGATGTCCAAGTGGGAGCTGTTGGTTTTATTGACAAATATTAATATGTGTATGTCTAGAATCGAACTCGAGACCACGTGATTGCACACTTTACGTATGAGAGTCGATGTTTAAATAATTAATACATAAAATGTTATATTTAATTAATATTTCATAATAAAGACCAAGAAAGAAAACATGGAAATTATGTTTTGGTTTAATCCCTTGTACATGCATATGATCAGTATATATTGGTTTGCATGGTTTTGGGATTGCATGTGCACATATTCTAATCATAGTCGGTTTTGGATTTGTTTGATTGAAGGACAAGTAAGTTTGACTATAAAAGGGATCCTAGCTCTTTAGTCATTGGTGCTTTTTTCATTCAAACTCTAAACCGAGTATAGTTTTAGTGTTTTCTTTACTTGGCTAACTTTACACCAATACAAAAGGTTTTGGTTGGTGTTCTTGATTAGTCGACTGTGTATCAAACCTTAAAGGGTTTCTTGTTTCTATTTTTTGAGCATCAACACAAGTGTTGTGGTTGTTATTGTGATTCAAGAACTAGCATTCATATCGAATCGCTAATAGTACGTGTGTACAAGAATGTAGTATTAACTTACTTTAGTTAATTCCATCCTGGATTGAGAAACAAAACGGTAAGGGGTTTCTCGTTAATCCATTGTTTATTCAAGATGAAGAATTGAAGTTAGATCCTTGTTCTTGCTAGGATCAAAGGTACGTTATCTTTATTATTCGGTTAATCTATTTACATGTTAAATATATGATCCTTGCTTCCGCTATTTGCTTTGATGTGTGTTTATTTATATATATAATTGTTATGATATCTAAATTCCTGCTGTTAAACGCTTTCTATAGATAAAGTGTTTGCCGCGTCTTACTAAAATAAAAAACCAAACACACCCCTGTCATATAAATACCCCGTTAGGTTGCGTTATTAATAGGTGTTTTTTGTTGATTGTTGATGTTTTACACAAATTAGTTGTTTATAGATGTTAATAGTTGAGTTTTAAAACGAGAGTAGCTTGATTTTTTTAGTGTTATCTGCGACATGTTGAAGTTAGATTTAGTTTCGTCTGAGTAGGCGGGATGTTACAGTTATTTGGCATGCAGAAATCGTAATTTACATGTTTATTGCTTGATGTTTAACTAATAAATCTATGTATTGCGAATTGTTGATGTACTGGATTAATCAATTGTCGATTGGTTTGATTTATCGAGGTTTGTGATAAAATCATAATAACTTGGTTTATTGCTATATGTTTTGCCTTAAGTTGACCTTTTGCTACATTGTTGTTAACTTCATGTTAATGGCCATGCGCCTAAGCCGTTTTTTATCTGTAGTGTGAATTCAGATGTTACTTTTCCCCTTTTTGCACAAGTTAGTTGTTGAATTAGTTCATCAGTTGTATTGTAATGCTAGAAAGTTGAAGAATATTGTTCTGATTTTGGGCATTTGTATGCATTCAGATCAGCACAAATATCCTTAGTTTTCCATTTTTGGTGAACATCTATTCAGCTGTTGATATTTGATTGCGTCATTTGACTTCATTCTGTTTCTGTCATTTGATTCATTAGTCTTAATTGAAATATTTTGTCTACTTTCCGAACAACTAAGAGTGATTTGTTATTTATGAATCCTAGGTTTATGATGCTGGTATGTTAAAACGATATTAGCAAGGGTTTTGATATTAATGATTTTTGGTTTTGATTTATAGGATATGGATCGGTACCAGAGGGTGGAAAAGCCACGAGCTGAGCAACCAATTCAAGAGAATGAGATACGAATTACTAGCCAGGGAAGGATGCACAACTATATCACATATGCCATGACTTTGCTTGAGGTAACTTTTAAAATGATGGTTTGTTTTTGCGCATTTTGTGGTACTCTCGCTAGATTGCAAATACTTTTCGCGTAATTATTTGAACTGTTATGTTATCTACAATTGTCTTTTGTATGTACGGTGAACTTTTAATCTTTTAGGGGGTTGAAATTGCTTATTGCGTTTTGGTACACAGATAAGAAGTTTGAGGGTGTTTGGGATTGCTTAACAAACTGCTTATCCGATGTTATGCAGGCAAAATTAGTTGTTTTAAATAAGCAACTTGAAACTAATTATAAACAACAGTTTATGTAACCATATAAGCAACGCCAAACACCCCTTAGGAATATTACCTGTTTGTAGTTGTCAGTTTAGCACTTTAGCATATCTATCTTTTAACGATTGAGGTTGGCTGATATTTCTTGATTTGCTTCTCACTTTTTACCTATTTATCTGGTTTCTAGGAAAAAAGTTCATCGAAAATCGTGTTTAAAGCAATGGGTAGAGCTATCAACAAGACCGTTACCATTGTGGAACTGATAAAGGTTGTCAATGTTTCTTTGTTATATATGTACTGATTTTCCACTACATAATGGTACTTCTTCTTACAAAAGTTAGTGTACTTGCTGTAACGCAGAGGAGAATTGTTGGTCTTCATCAAATAACATCCATTGGGTCCACAAACATAACTGATACATGGGAGCCCCTAGAGGAAGGCTTACTTTTGTAAGATCAATTTTTTTTAGTTCATATTTTGTAAAGGATCTGATCTTATTTTACGTTATATGACTTTCGCTTGACTTGATTTTGCTGGTGCTGCAGTCTTGAAACGACAAGGCATGTCTCATTGATCACTATAACCCTCTCTAAGAAGGAGCTCGATACATCATCTATTGGGTGAGTTACTACTTACTACTTTGGCTGCACACTTTTAATATGTCACATTTGTATATTAATCAATATGAATCAAGTTGTAGTGGCCATCAGATGTACTTGGCGGTGAAACTGTACTGTGCTCGTTGGGGTTAGTTAGTATGAAATAATCATTTGATATGGACCATTGTGATGCTCTTAAAACCTTGTGTAAATTTTCTGTTACAATGAGTAGTATTTGATACATTTCTGCTAACTATAAAACGATAATTACTTGTTAGCGGAGACGATCAGTTTGTAACACCCCAACCCGGCAAGGGTAAAGATGTCACGTTAATGGTTTCATATCAGATCAAACAAAGCATACTTCAATAGTAATACAATAACTTGTCAAAGGTTACAAATGAAATACTAACATTACAAGGTTAAGAAATGAAACAAAACTAAATACTAAGTCTGCAAATGCAATCCTTCTAAGGACTTCTACTTCAGAATAACTATCAAGGTCTTCTAAGTCCAAAAGTCTCTTCACTCATACCCAAACCCGTCGTCCTGTTTATAACCTGCCGCACACGAAAAGAAAACGTGCGGCTGAGCTTAAAAAGCCCAGTGAACAGATATAACGATAATAAACAGAAATAGCGAAAAGTACAGAATAACAGAAACAAAGGTCAAACAGATGTAATATGGTTTAAGGGATAAGTCAAAGAATAAGTATAAGGGAAAAGGAAAGGGATAGTCATCCACCACGAGCCCAGAAACAGATCATATCATATCGTAACCATAAATCTTCGTAATCATATAGAGGGGAGACCTCTCAGATAATCAGATAATATGAGGGGTGTCCTCATTCTTCAAATGGAGTAGCTAGCTCCCAGAAATTGTGAAAGGCATGTATTGCACACAGTACCAGTCACCAGAACAGAAATCATATCAAATCATGTTAAATCCACTAAACAGAACAGATCTAGGATGCATCCATACGCCCCCCAGAACAAATCATATTGGCCATAATAACAGTAGTGTGCACATATCAGAATCAGAATGGGGACGGTGTAACCAAATCACTAGGGCTACACACTAGTCATGCCAGTGGTGCATCACCGACACGGCCATGTTACCTTCATGGCTAGGGTCACAAATTTTGGCTCGGGTATCAAACTAAGAGTCAGATATCATATCAGATCAGAGTGTCATATCACAAGATTCAATATTAGAAGGTCAAAGGTCAATATCAGAAGGTCAACATCAGAAGGTCAATATCATAAGGTCAACATCAAAGTTCCATAGTTCAGTTCATTTAAAAAGGTTTCTAATTAAGAGTCCATTTAAAACTATCTTTTAAATGACGGTTTTCATAAAAATGATCCTTCAGAGTAGTTTTCATAAAATTATCTTTCAAACGGTTTTTCGTAAAAATAGTCTTTTAAACTAGTTTTAGTAAAATCCCAATTAAAAGAGTATTGTATCGCATTTGTAAACATCATTTTAAAATAGCTTTTTCTCAAATCATTTCCAGGTCAGAATTAAAAAGGTTTTTCACAGCATAGGTTCATATCAGAGATCAAAGGTTCAAAGCAAAGGAATCATAGCGAGGTATCAAATCAGAGGCTAAACAGATCAGAATCATGAAAGAGATCACAGGAAACCTTACAGAGAAGGTCAGAATATCTGTACCTTAATCGATAGCAAAAACAACCAAAGGCAAATCATGAGACACCGGGTCACTCCCGCTTCACGGAACCTATACGAATTAACGATCACGTATTATTTATATGCTCATTTTATAAGTTTACCACTTCTAGTTATTAAAATTTCCCTTTTATGGTCCTTTCTCTATTTTTATACTTATTGAATAAATAGCTTATATAATTGTTTTAATAGATCAATTCTTTAAGGACAAGACTCAAATATTTTAATTTGTATTCGTATTTTCAATCGTAATTTCATAGTCGCATGATCTTTACCTATAAATGAGTAAATAATATTTATGAGTAGGGCCTAATTCTTATAAAATATCTCAACATTTACCTATATCAGCCACAATACATGGCCACCATATTTAATCTTTCACCCATACATTGCCACTTCATGTTTATAATTTCCAAGACCCACCATGTGATGCTTAGTCATTTTTTTTTTAAATCGGTTGACACAAACTCCTCTATATATTTAAAACATCAATGTTTCACCACCTTATAAAAGTGATATCAATGACCAGATCGTGTTTGATCTCAATGGCATGTTGATTTCGTGTGTTACTTACAAAAATTTAGACCGAGTTCACTTGCTCATTTTCAAACCTTTACCAGGCATTAAGTTTAAAATACGCTGGATACAAACACACACACAACGATCCGAGACCTCTTATACAGTCACGCATAAATCAGCTAGCCCCTATTGTACACATGCTTGACTCCAAGTTCATATTTAAGTAACCATGGTTTCTAGTTTTATACATATTCATATTTTAAAGTAGATCATGATGACAATAATATTATATCAACATATAACTATGATCTCTTATGATGGCTGCATGATATTATATTAAGATGATTGCATGAAATATACCTCAGTTCTAAATAGCAAGCCTTTGCTACTCGTTTCCCATCCTACGTCTACATATATTTTTTTTTAATAATGATGTTACAACTTAGCACATGTAAAGTATTGTTAACTTAGCACATGGCCTATATTAAACGAAAAAGATCGGGTTATATGTATAGGCGTATAGTTTCGTTAACGAATGCAAGAATTTCTTAACATAATTCTTATGATTAGTGTATGATTATATATTGAGATGATAGTTAAAGATATACCTCCGAAAACGATAGATCGAAGCTGGAACAAAATCACAAGCACTAAGATAAGCGAGACACAACCGAACCAAACCTTAAGCTACGCTCAAACCAAACTCGAACTGAAACTTAACGGAAAACGAACCAGAGTACGATTCCAGACCAAAACCACAAGTGAACCCTCTTTCAAGTGAGCGATCTCAAATGTTTTTATTTATGCAGTATTATTTTTATTTAGGAGTGTTTGAGATTTGGGTTTTGTGATTGTGAAAAAGAAATGCAACAGGCCATGCATATATATGAGTACGTGATCTCTGTCATACGAATATGTCGAAAAAAAAGGAATTTGGAGGAGGATATTCTTAACCGAGATTTTCTCTTGACCAAGTAAATAATATATGTGATTGATATTTATTTGCTATTCTTCGTAATCATGCCTTATATATTACATCCCATTTTTACTTTGACGTTGGCCACTCATAAATGCTAAGGGTCGATAGTTTTAGTCTTATTTTGGTCTAGAAGAGATAATTATTAATGTTATCCGGTTCATGAACAAAACGTGTGAAGTACGGGTTTAGTAAGGAATACCGTGTTTTCTTATTTAAGAAGGAAGGAAATACGTATCTCTAATTGATATAGTTTAGTCATATTTGACAATTGTAGGATTGCTTTAATTGACATATGGTCAGTGCTGTACCCAAGTTTAGGATACACTAGTTTGCATGTCTTTTATTGTGCATTATTTTGAAGAATAAACGTTTCAGGAGCAATTGTTAACTAATTGTTGTTACGGTTAAATAGTTTTGAGCATGATTTTGTTCAAGATGATGTGCAGCTCAGCATAATAGTTTAAAATTAAATTGTAATAAACTTTAAGGTAAAATTCAAATTTAGACGTAATTTGGTATTCGAATTTTTGGGTTTTACAACTCTTCCCCTCTAAAAAAAAATTTTCGTCCTCGAAAATTGAAGTCGCAGAGTTAAACGAGGTCGTAGCAAGTCGCAAAGATCGTCACGAACATTCTCACGCCCGGGAAGATTCTTTCAAAAGGTCTTCAGACCAGACGTTCCTCATGACTCAGATCAAAACGAGGTGGGTTCAAATTTCTCAGAAGAAGACACATTAGGTTGATTCAGAACAAAAGGTTCATGGACGTTAGGTGAATCTTCAGGGTGCTCATATTGAATATGAATAAGATTTCAAACCGAATTAATTGTTATCAATAGTAGGGAGTTCTAAAAGGAGTTCAAGATTTGCAACTGAGGTCAGCGGAATGCAAATCGAGAGTTCAAACTCATTCAGATATCTAATGAACGAAAGCAGCGTACACGCATAGATAGGATGAACCTAAAGTCTCACTAATCATAGATAGTCCAACGGAGACCAAATTCTAAACTTCTTAGGTACTCCCCAAGATATCCTATGACCACAATGAGGGCACGTTATATGGTGTAAGTATTATCACGTTGGCCAGACGTCATAATACTAGCACCACATAAATATGCCTTCATGATGATCATACTTTATCTCGAGTCGTAAGCAAAAACAACCTATCTTAATCCACCTAGTACTTCTATAGTCTCGGAGGTCAACAAAATCAAATGTCATAATCAAGAGGGAACGCCAAACTATTCGCCATGGAGATTCTCAAAATGCCCAAGAGGCATTGAAATTATTGACAAAAGATCAGAGGTCAGAGTCGGAATCTGAAGGTAAGGATCAACTAGTGTCAGGAAATTACTATGCAATTCTTAATGCTTTCAAGATTTATTTAGGTTTCAAAACTTAGGTGGTGCAAGGCATAAGCTTTCAATTTCCAAGAGGGGTCTCAAGAGGCTTAAACCAAGAGTAGGGTACGAATCAGAGTGATGCGGAAGCAATGATACCAAAAAAAAATGCCTTATAGTCTACCCATTCCTCACCGGTCAGAACTTAAGCTCCTATATGGAAATCCTAAGGCAAATTTTCAAAGGTTGTCTTACGAGCGCCTACAGGGAAAGCTTAGTGGTCCTAACTTACACAGGTCAAGGGTAAATGTATTACGAAATCGCAGCCTGTCTCTCTGATACCATAATTGTAACACCCCAACCCGGCAAGGGTAAAGATGTCACGTTAATGGTTTCATATCAGATCAAACAAAGCATACTTCAATAGTAATACAATAACTTGTCAAAGGTTACAAATGAAATACTAACATTACAAGGTTAAGAAATGAAACAAAACTAAATACTAAGTCTGCAAATGCAATCCTTCTAAGGACTTCTACTTCAGAATAACTATCAAGGTCTTCTAAGTCCAAAAGTCTCTTCACTCATACCCAAACCCGTCGTCCTGTTTATAACCTGCCGCACACGAAAAGAAAACGTGCGGCTGAGCTTAAAAAGCCCAGTGAACAGATATAACGATAATAAACAGAAATAGCGAAAAGTACAGAATAACAGAAACAAAGGTCAAACAGATGTAATATGGTTTAAGGGATAAGTCAAAGAATAAGTATAAGGGAAAAGGAAAGGGATAGTCATCCACCACGAGCCCAGAAACAGATCATATCATATCGTAACCATAAATCTTCATAATCATATAGAGGGGAGACCTCTCAGATAATCAGATAATATGAGGGGTGTCCTCATTCTTCAAATGGAGTAGCTAGCTCCCAGAAATTGTGAAAGGCATGTATTGCACACAGTACCAGTCACCAGAACAGAAATCATATCAAATCATGTTAAATCCACTAAACAGAACAGATCTAGGATGCATCCATACGCCCCCCAGAACAAATCATATTGGCCATAATAACAGTAGTGTGCACATATCAGAATCAGAATGGGGACGGTGTAACCAAATCACTAGGGCTACACACTAGTCATGCCAGTGGTGCATCACCGACACGGCCATGTTACCTTCATGGCTAGGGTCACAAATTTTGGCTCGGGTATCAAACTAAGAGTCAGATATCATATCAGATCAGAGTGTCATATCACAAGATTCAATATTAGAAGGTCAAAGGTCAATATCAGAAGGTCAACATCAGAAGGTCAATATCATAAGGTCAACATCAAAGTTCCATAGTACAGTTCATTTAAAAAGGTTTCTAATTAAGAGTCCATTTAAAACTATCTTTTAAATGACGGTTTTCATAAAAATGATCCTTCAGAGTAGTTTTCATAAAATTATCTTTCAAACGGTTTTTCGTAAAAATAGTCTTTTAAACTAGTTTTAGTAAAATCCCAATTAAAAGAGTATTGTATCGCATTTGTAAACATCATTTTAAAATAGCTTTTTCTCAAATCATTTCCAGGTCAGAATTAAAAAGGTTTTTCACAGCATAGGTTCATATCAGAGATCAAAGGTTCAAAGCAAAGGAATCATAGCGAGGTATCAAATCAGAGGCTAAACAGATCAGAATCATGAAAGAGATCACAGGAAACCTTACAGAGAAGGTCAGAATATCTGTACCTTAATCGATAGCAAAAACAACCAAAGGCAAATCATGAGACACCGGGTCACTCCCGCTTCACGGAACCTATACGAATTAACGATCACGTATTATTTATATGCTCATTTTATAAGTTTACCACTTCTAGTTATTAAAATTTCCCTTTTATGGTTCTTTCTATTTTTATACTTATTGAATAAATAGCTTATATAATTGTTTTAATAGATCAATTCTTTAAGGACAAGACTCAAATATTTTAATTTGTATTCGTATTTTCAATCGTAATTTCATAGTCGCATGATCTTTACCTATAAATGAGTAAATAATATTTATGAGTAGGGCCTAATTCTTATAAAATATCTCAACATTTACCTATATCAGCCGCAATACATGGCCACCATATTTAATCTTTCACCCATACATTGCCACTTCATGTTTATAATTTCCAAGACCCACCATGTGATGCTTAGTCATTTTTTTTTTAAATCGGTTGACACAAACTCCTCTATATATTTAAAACATCAATGTTTCACCACCTTATAAAAGTGATATCAATGACCAGATCGTGTTTGATCTCAATGGCATGTTGATTTCGTGTGTTACTTACAAAAATTTAGACCGAGTTCACTTGCTCATTTTCAAACCTTTACCAGGCATTAAGTTTAAAATACGCTGGATACAAACACACACACAACGATCCGAGACCTCTTATACAGTCACGCATAAATCAGCTAGCCCCTATTGTACACATGCTTGACTCCAAGTTCATATTTAAGTAACCATGGTTTCTAGTTTTATACATATTCATATTTTAAAGTAGATCATGATGACAATAATATTATATCAACATATAACTATGATCTCTTATGATGGCTGCATGATATTATATTAAGATGATTGCATGAAATATACCTCAGTTCTAAATAGCAAGCCTTTGCTACTCGTTTCCCATCCTACGTCTACATATATTTTTTTTTAATAATGATGTTACAACTTAGCACATGTAAAGTATTGTTAACTTAGCACATGGCCTATATTAAACGAAAAAGATCGGGTTATATGTATAGGCGTATAGTTTCGTTAACGAATGCAAGAATTTCTTAACATAATTCTTATGATTAGTGTATGATTATATATTGAGATGATAGTTAAAGATATACCTCCGAAAACGATAGATCGAAGCTGGAACAAAATCACAAGCACTAAGATAAGCGAGACACAACCGAACCAAACCTTAAGCTACGCTCAAACCAAACTCGAACTGAATCTTAACGGAAAACGAACCAGAGTACGATTCCAGACCAAAACCACAAGTGAACCCTCTTTCAAGTGAGCGATCTCAAATGTTTTTATTTATGCAGTATTATTTTTTATTTTGGAGTGTTTGAGATTTGGGTTTTGTGATTGTGAAAAAGAAATGCAACAGGCCATGCATATATATGAGTACGTGATCTCTGTCATACGAATATGTCGAAAAAAAAGGAATTTGGAGGAGGATATTCTTAACCGAGATTTTCTCTTGACCAAGTAAATAATATATGTGATTGATATTTATTTGCTATTCTTCGTAATCATGCCTTATATATTACATCCCATTTTTACTTTGACGTTGGCCACTCATAAATGCTAAGGGTCGATAGTTTTAGTCTTATTTTGGTCTAGAAGAGATAATTATTAATGTTATCCGGTTCATGAACAAAACGTGTGAAGTACGGGTTTAGTAAGGAATACCGTGTTTTCTTATTTAAGAAGGAAGGAAATACGTATCTCTAATTGATATAGTTTAGTCATATTTGACAATTGTAGGATTGCTTTAATTGACATATGGTCAGTGCTGTACCCAAGTTTAGGATACACTAGTTTGCATGTCTTTTATTGTGCATTATTTTGAAGAATAAACGTTTCAGGAGCAATTGTTAACTAATTGTTGTTACGGTTAAATAGTTTTGAGCATGATTTTGTTCAAGATGATGTGCAGCTCAGCATAATAGTTTAAAATTAAATTGTAATAAACTTTAAGGCAAAATTCAAATTTAGACGTAATTTGGTATTCGAATTTTTGGGTTTTACACAGTTAACGTCAACTACTATATTTTTTTCAAATTGGTGATCATCTACTATATGCCCAATCCTTACGTTTGTGCAATGCTGTCTATTTTGATTCAGTATGTTGCGTTGTTGCTGTAAAAAAAATGGCCTAGTAATTCCATAGGATTGTGAAAATTCAGCATGCTAGTACCTTCCTCAGTTCTCACGCCATTACATGTTCTCAGGTATCAGCCTCCATTGCCAGCTGATCAGGTGAAGGCGTCTCCTGAGTTTGAGTATGAATGAGGTATATTGTTGTATATGAACGTTATTTTTTTGTAACAATATGTTGGGCTGCAATAGATTTGTATTAATACTTTCTTTCTGCTGATGGAATGCCAGCTACAAGAGGCAGGGGTAGTGGTGGAAGGGGAAGGGGAAGAGGAAGGGGAAGGCCCAGAGTTGTATCTGGTATGATCAGTTTTACAAAGCTCACTAGTAAATGCGTTTGGTTTTTACGTAGTAACTATGGAGGTAGCAAGATGGGTCGGGCTGGTTGGGTAATGGGTAAATTTTTGGTACAAGGTGAAACAGGCAGGCTAGGTTGGGTTGTTCCAAACATTTTTGTCATTTATTTTTTGTTATATAAATAGACAGTTCCTTTATTATGCTTTACATACAAAATACAATAATCTGAACAAAATGATTTAGGAGATTGTATGCATTAATATAGACCTCGTGTGGCTGTCTTCTTAACACATTTGACTTGTTCCCCTTTTTGGTTTTTGTGTGTGTGTACCAAATTGACCCGTTTGAGATAAAACACAGCCCAAATAAACCTAGTCATAATTAAACAGGTCTGTTTTTTCACGTCTGGTCCTAGGTATATCAAGTGGGTAGTATCTGGATAATTGAACAACTGATTGGTCTTTTTATTCCATTTATTTTGAGTTGACAAAGGGAAATTGTTTTGCACCAGATGAGTATGATGAAGAGGAATGGGATGACCCTCGTGACTACCCCAGGGACAGAGGACGTGGGAGAGGCCGCAATTACCGTGGTCGTGGAATTTCACACCTTCTGCTTAGAATTTCACAATCTTCAATTGTATCTCATCTGGTAGAGAACGTAATTTGTTACACCATTTTATTGTCAATGACTGCAGTTTTGGGAAGTTACTTGGCAAAGAAACCAAAGATGAACACCCCCATATATCTAACTCTTGTAAACTAGGAAAGAGAATCTCGTCCTTTGATCACTGGTACAGAAAGTGGCTTTAGTCACACGAAAAATGTGTGACGATATGCATATAGTCACACATGTTTTTTTGGGTGTGTGTGACGAAAATTCGCGCCACCGTAGGTAGCATATGGTCACATTGTTTAGTTTGTCGCCGTTTTCATTGAAAAAGAGTGACCAAAACCCGAATATGTGTGACAAATTAGGCACAAGTTTTGTTGGATTTATCAGTATGTGTGACTATTTCTCATCCTATGGCCACATGAATATATAATAAATGTGAGGTTTGTGATGATTTAGTCACACAACGTGTGTTGTTTTTTTCGAGTTAGTCACATACAATTTAAAAAACAGTGGCCAAAAGTGTTAATAAGTGAGACCATATGCTGTTTAAAGTGAAGAAATGTGTATTTTGTGTGACTATTGATCATCCAATGGTCACATGAATTTTTAGTTTGTGTGGCCTTTTGTAATATTTAGTCAAACAAAGTATGTTTGTTTTGGGTATTTAGTCACATACAATTAAGCAAAAAGTGGCCAAAAGTGTTAATAAGTGTAACCATATGCTGTTTAAAGCGAAGAAATGTGTATTTTGTGTGACTATTGATCATCCAATGGTCACATGAATTTTTAGTATGTGTGGCCTTTTGTAATATTTAGTCACACAAAGCATGTTTGTTTTGGGTATTCAGTCACATACAATTAAGCATAAAGTGGCAAAAAGTGTTAATAAGTGTGACCATATGCTGTTTAAAATGAAGAAATGTGTATTTTGTGTGACTATTGATCATCCAATGGTCACATGAATTTTTAGTTTGTGTGGCCTTTTGTAATCTTTAGTCACACAAAGCATGTTTGTTTTGGGTATTTAGTCACATACAATTAAGCATAAAGTGGCCAAAAGTGTTAATAAGTGTGACCATATGGTGTTTAAAGTGAAGAAATGTGTATTTTGTTTGTCTATTGATCATCTAATGGTCACATGAATTTTTAGTTTGTGTGGCCTTTTGTAATATTTAGTCACACAAAGCATGTTTGTTTTGGGTATTTAGTCACATACAATTAAGCATAAAGTGGCAAAAAGTGTTAATAAGTGTGACCATATGCTGTTTAAAGTGAAGAAATGTATATTTTGTGTGCCTATTGATCATCCAATGGTCACATGAATGTTTAGTTTGTGTGGCCTTTTGTAATATTTAGTCACACAAAGCATTTTTGTTTTGGGTATTTAGTCACATACAATTAAGCATAAAGTGGCCAAAAGTGTTAATAAGTGTGACCATATGCTGTTTAAAGTGAAGAAATGTGTATTTTGTGTGACTATTGATCATCCAATGGTCACATGAATTTTAGTTTGTGTGGCCTTTTGTAATATTTAGTCACACAAAGCATGTTTGTTTTGGGTATTTATTCACATACAATTAAGCATAAAGTGGCCAAAAGTGTTAATAAATGTGACCATATGCTGTTTAAAGTGAAGAAATGTGTATTTTGTGTGACTATTGATCATCCAATGGTCACATGAATTTTTAGTTTGTGTGGCCTTTTGTAATATTTAGTCAAACAAAGCATGTTTGTTTTGGGTATTTAGTCACATAAAATTAAGCAAAAAGTGGCCAAAAGTGTTAATAAATGTAACCATATGCTGTTTAAAGCGAAGAAATGTGTATTTTGTGTGACTATTGATCATCCAATGGTCACATGAATTTTTAGTTTGTGTGGCCTTTTGTAATATTTAGTCACACAAAGCATGTTTGTTTTGGGTATTCAGTCACATACAATTAAGCATAAAGTGGCAAAAAGTGTTAATAAGTGTGACCATATGCTGTTTAAAATGAAGAAATGTGTATTTTATGTGACTCTTGATCATCCAATGGTCACATGAATTTTTAGTTTGTGTGGCCTTTTGTAATCTTTAGTCACACAAATCATGTTTGTTTTGGGTATTTAGTCACATACAATTAAGCATAAAGTGACCAAAAGTGTTAATAAGTGTGACCATATGGTGTTTAAAGTGAAGAAATGTGTATTTTGTTTGTCTATTGATCATCTAATGGTCACATGAATTTTTAATTTGTGTGGCCTTTTGTAATATTTAGTCAAACAAAGCATGTTTGTTTTGGGTATTTAGTCACATACAATTAAGCATAAAGTGGCCAAAAGTGTTAATAAGTGTGACCATATGCTGTTTAAAGTGAAGAAATGTATATTTTGTGTGACTATTGATCATCCAATGGTCACATGAATGTTTAGTTTGTGTGGCCTTTTGTAATATTTAGTCACACAAAGCATGTTTGTTTTGGGTATTTAGTCACATACAATTAAGCATAAAGTGGCCAAAAGTGTTAATAAGTGTGACCATATGCTGTTTAAAGTGAAGAAATGTGTATTTTGCGTGACTAATGTTCATCCAATGCTCACATGAATTCTTAGTTTGTGTGGCCTTTTGTAATATTTAGTCACACATCGAATTAAACAAAGAGTGGCCAATAATGTTGATAAGCGTGACCATATTATGTGACTTCATCTTTTAGTCATAGGGTTACTATTGGTATTACTAAATTAGTACTGTTGGAGCAGAGTTGCTACTGCTAGTACTAAGTTAGTCCTGCTGAAGCAGAGTTACTACTGCTAAAACATTATTAAAAACCACAACAAATTTCAAATTGAATTAAACTCGAATGTATATAACTGAACAGAATATACAATTGTAATGTCGTACTTAATTAATCAAATTCTCAAGTACCATAATCTAAAGACTTTTGAATCTTCACCGGCTTACCAGCGTGTTGCCTTAAGTCGTTAACAGATATATATTGTTTCTTTGATGGTACCAGTGGTACACATTTAGTCACAGGGTTTGTTGGTGTAACCTGTAGTAAACAAAAGACGCTTCTATCAAACATTGAATTAAATATGAAGAATTATATATATGTAGGTTGAAAAAACACATGTATGTACCTCCTATTCAAGAATAACTTGATCCTTTGGCCATGCAACGAAACCACTTACGCACTCCTTAACTATTTTTAACCCATTATTTACTACGTCCGGTATGCATGCTGCATCAACTAACGATGAATCAATTGACATTCTGTAGCAATCATTTGGGAGTGGTCGGTTATGCAGCATTTTCTTTCCATTAACCTGGTATATGCTACCCAAAGCAACGATATTTCTTTTCTTTACGTGCCACAGTTTGCACTTAAATGTCTACAAAAAAAGAATTTTTGCATGTATATATCAGAAATTATTTAAACAAAAGAATAAAAAGAAACATGTTGAAATACATACTGTTAGCAGTGCTTGTGTTGGAGACACATTTTGTTGCGATTGGGAATCCGAAGACGCGTTTTGTCGCTTCTTAGGCTTTGTCTTGGGTCCGACCTTTTTAGCAAGTTCCTATATGTATATATAAAACACATTACATTATATAAACAAAAGAATAACAAGAAACATGTTGAAATAAATACTGTTGGTACTCCTTGTGTTGGAGACACATTTCCTTGCGATTGGGAATTTGTATCCCTTGTTGGCTTACATCTGAGGCTACTGGCAATTGAGATGATAAATTTAACTGCACCCCTTGTTGACTCAACTGTGCCATCAGTTGAGTAAGTTTTCTCTTTGTTTCTGTAATCTCAATGGACAATTTCTTGATCTGGTCATCAGATTCTTTCTGCACAAAAAATATAGGAAATGTTGGGATTAAAAGTCTTCTTGATGCTGTTAGAGTAACTGATGCTCTTATTTGTGTCAATGCTGCTCAGCTGGAGTTAGTGCTGCTCATGAACTTCAATGAAAAATATGGCTAGTGTTTACTACTGCTAGTACACAGTTACTGCTGTTAGTACGCAGTTAATACTGTTGGTATACAAGTTACTACTGCTAGTACACAGTTAATGCTGCTGGTATATAAGCGTAATAATAGAATTTGCAGTCAAACTTACAAGTTTATCTCCCACTGATGTAATCTCATCATCTGGAAATTCGCCGTCTTTGTTTACCCTTCCTTTCAACCACATTATACCACGCGGGGGTTCTTCATCTTCTTCAATCTCTTTATTTTCGATCTAATAAACATCAAATGCATACACATGTAAAGTTAAAACAAGATAAACGAAAATATGAAGATGCATACACATGTAATCTTACCATTTTCTCTTTCAAATAAACATATCCACCTCGTCCCATTTTATGCTGATTAATATTTTTGGAACGCGACATTTTAGCTTTATCAGCTATCTCCTAAAAACACAAAATCATAATGCATTTACATGCGGTAATGCTGCAAACTGAAAATTATGAAATGACATATAGACTTAAATAAAGATGACTAATTAAAACCTCGTATGCATCGTTGGTCGTGTGGTTTACAAACTCGACCCAGTCTTCTGATTTCACAAATCGACTATACTTGGCCGGGACTTCATTCAGTTTGGAAGGTGTATTTAGGTGGGGAAAAATGTATTCTTCTCTGAGCTTCGTTCTGAAAGTCCTTAGCATTTTACCAAGACGAGTCATTACCAATTTTCTGAATATCACGTCAACATCAAAATATCGCTACAAAGATTAACACAATGTTGTTAATTAGTTGCACATAATGTAACTGCATAGATAAAATTATGTAGTACTGGGTTAAAAAATAGTATATATGTACAGTGATTTCAGTCCATAGTTTATCTCTTGATTCTTTATTCACATTCCTCCAGGAAAGATTCTTCAAACCTATGTGCTCACAAACCAGATCTCCTAAAAAAACTCGAAAACAGTGCTCTGTGTAACCCTGATACCCTATTCAATGCATCGAAGGTTACCTTGAGCTTTATTCCACCAGGGTTGCCAAATTTCATGCGAAACTTAAATAACCTGGTTATGCCTCTCTTAGCTAGTATCCGATCTGATTGGTTGGTTCCAGGCGCATCTAGATCTTCATCATCAGAATACTTTTCGGATTCATAGTCTATGTTGTTATCATCATGTTCATTATCGGCAGGAAGCAAAAGATGATTATCAACAACGGGTTGAATTCCCATGACTCTTGAGTAACAATGTGTACAAGAAAATGATTTTGGCTTTGAGAGTAATGGTGATAGAAGATTTTATTTTTGTGTTTTCTTTGCAGTCTTTTTTTTAGGAGAGAAAAGAGGGTATAGGAAGAATATGAATCGTACCTTATTCTTGGTAACTGCTTCTAATTAGACGATTTCAAAATTTTGGATGAAAATTTTGGCTCCAATTTCTCATTTCAAAATAACAATTATATTATTTAAAAATTTTGCCTTCAATTTGAACCTATTAAGTAAAGCATAAACTTGAATAAATCAAAATTTTGCCTCCAAATGTTATATATCATTATCTTAATCGCAAATCATGAACCAAGATCTAGAACAAAGATCATGAACACAAACTGGATATCAAATCAAGAACTCAAATTTACACAATTACACCAAGATCATGAACACAAACTGACACCATTTAACACAAACTGCTACCATTAAATCATAAACCAACATGAAATCAAGAACACAAACTGCTACCATTAAAAAAATATGTGCAATCATCAAATCAACAACAGAAACTGCTACCATTAAATCTAACTGTGCAATCATCACATCAAGAACACAAATTGCTACCATTTAACAAACCAAAATACTATCATTACAGTTATAAAATAGATACAGTTAAACTACTAATTACCAGTTATTGTACCATTAATAATTACATTTAACCAAATTAAATGTCTGAACTACTACTACCATATTAAAGTACCAAATACCATTTACACAAACACAAAAACAAAAGCTGTTAATGGATGTCCTAAACCCCTAAACCATCTTCTTACACGGCAGTTCCAAGACAATATCCTGAGTAAATTTCTTTTTGTGTGCCTTTTCAACTGGTATTTGAGAGGATTGAGTTTTGGGAGTAGCTTGAGAGGATTCAGATTTGTCATTTACCTACAAGTTGAACGAGTATAATGGATTAAGTCTGGAGAATGTCATAAAAGTAGCGAAACAACACTTAGTAAATGGACCATTATTACCCCTTTTGTGTCAGCATCACCAGACCCGATGATGCTCTATGGGCGTTTAGAACGGCATATAAAACTCCAATTGGTACAACTCCATATAGACTCATATATGGAAAAACTTGTCATTTACCGTTTGAAATTGAACACCGTGCCTACTGGGCGTTGAGGCAATGTAACCCTGATCTCAAAGTCTCTGGAGAAAAACGATTCTTGCAATTGCATGAACTCGATGAATTAAGACTCCAGGCGTATGAGAATTCCAAGTTGTACAAAGCTCGAACAAAAGCATATCATGATAGGAAACTAAGAATCCAGAAAGAATTTAAGGCCGGAGACAAAGTTCTTTTGTTCAATTCTAAGTACAAATTCAAAGCTCCCAAGCTCAGAACCAAATGGTTTGGTCCATTCGTGGTAAAACATGGTTTTCCATCCGGATATGTCGAATTATACGACAAGCACGGTGGAACTTTCATTGTTAATGGACATCGTATCAAACTCTACCATGATGAGGAGCAATTGAATGAATTGTCAAGTGAGGAGATTCCACTTGAACTTCTCGATAAAAAGAAATACACTGCTATTCCATTTATGACACCTTTTCCAGCTGATTATAAAAAAGTAATACCATGGGATACGGAAACTGGTTACATCTGGGATGTTCTCCCTAGAACTTGTGATACCGCAAAGTTAGATGATATTGATAAAACCGGAAAAGGAATATTGAAAGAAAATGTGGTGTACATTCCAAAGAAGTCGGGAAAGAATCCCAAGAATAAACCACGAAAGTAAGAAAGATTGAGTCGGGCTGATGACTCGTTAATAAATTTAGCGCTTCTCGAGAGGCAACCCGTGTTTTTTTAAATTGTTTGTTTTTATGCCCCAATGGTTTCACCATAAGTGTGGGGGCCTAGCTAATATAAATAATAAAATCCAAAAATATTTTGCATTTTGTGTGTTTTTGTTTTTGATGATTAATACAGGTTAGAATGCTTAATCTTGGAGAAGTGGAATCATTCGATCTCAATATCTCACTTGGAGCTCGATCTAGATTCCAAGGCTCAGGCAGTATCATTTCTTTTATGTTCCATTTCCCTATTTTTTTATGGTTCATCGTTCTTTACATTGAGGACAATGTCAAACTTAAGTGTGGGGGGGGGGGGGAGGAAATAGGGAAATGAAACTGGATTTTAAATTTTCTATATTTTTTAGCCTAGTTTTTAATTTGTTTGCCCCTATAATCTAGTGTTCTCACACATTTAGGATAATTTATATTAGAATAACTAGATCAAATCCACTGATAAAACATGTCATTTTAGAAAATTCGAGATGTGTCCTGATTGACATTGCAATCCATCTTAGGATTTATAACATTGCTAGCACAACTATAGCCCATTCCACTAAATTGTGAGGATTTAAGCCTATTTTGTATAGCATACATCTTTTATGCTTGATCTTTTTGTTGATATAAATATTGCCTAAAAACATTATTAATACTTCTTGATATCTCTATGTTTTGATAATCATAAAATGTAAACTCATTAAACATAAACTTATTAAATAAACAAGTATTTAGTTGTAAATATTCACTTCTACAACTCAATCACTTAAGGTATGAATAAAAAAATGCTTAATGCATTATATGATCAAAGGAACATTTTTTTAATCACTTGATCTTTTATAAAATGACACAAACATTTTATATCTTTTACAAAATCATTTTTGGAAATTAAAGGAAAATGTTTAATCCATAATAAATTTATGAATTCAAATTTTCAACCAAAAATGGCAAAAATGTTCCAGAAAAACCTTCCTCACAAAAAGACAAAACTGGGCAACGGATATAAGGGGCGGCCCCCTTAATTACCTAGGCGGCCCCCTTAATAATTAAGGGGACCGCCCCGCTCCTCCAGCTGTCAATTTTTGCCGATAAATACTGGACTAATCCTAGACTTTTTCCTCACCTCTTGCACCCCAAAACTTTCTGTTCTAAATCTCCTCTTATATCTTTCTAAATCCTTTGATCACATAATCTTAAGCTTTTGTTTCCAAGTGATTCAAGCTTCAATCATCCAAGTGCAAAGAGAAGAATACTTCTATCAATCAAGACTAGAAGTATTACAACTTAAGTATCATCTTGTTACCTAAGTTGTTAGTTTAGTAAACTTTGTAAATCATTCATTCATTTGTGCATAAGGTGTGTATATTAGGTGTAGTGTAGTGTGTAAGTAGTGAAGAAGGTGTATAAGTAGTTGTGTTGTAAAGAAGTAGTGTAGAAGTATTGTAAAGTGGTGAAGTAGTTGTGGTGTGAAGAAGTGGTGAAGCCGTCGTAAAGAAGTCGTGAGATAGTGAAGAAGTAGAAGTCGCTAAGGAGTGAAGAAATACAAGGTGTGTAAGAAGTATAGCAAAGGTGTGAAGAAGTAGAGGCGTGAAGAAGTAGTATTAGGAAGTGAAGAAGTAGTGTATAGTTGTGAACTAGATTGTAGCTGTGAAGAAATAGTAGTGTTGTAAAGAAGAAGTAGAGTAAAAGTTGTGAAGTAGTTGTGATGTGTAGTAGTCGTGAAGAAGTTGTGAAGCCATAGTGAAGAAGTTGTGAAGAGATCGTGAAGAAGTTGTGATTGAAGTCGTGAGATTGGTTCTAGCTACGATTAGAACTCGACATTTAGCTTTGTGTCGTTAAACCGGTGTAAGCGAAAGTTGTGTAAGGTTCTCCACCACAAGGGAGCTTGTTGAAGTAGTGAAGAAAACTCTCGAGCTAGGTGCTCGGGGAGTGGAGTAGGGCAAGGAAGGTGTCCTTGTAGCCGAACCACTACAAATCTCTCGTGTCTCGGTTTGATCTTTCCATCTCTTACTTACTTCTTTATTTATATCGTTATTACTTTTATACACATAGGCATATATAATTGTTAGTATTATTTAGAAGTTGATTTCACATAAAGATCAATTTAAAACTCCATTCATAAAAACAAAACTTTTATAACTAATCTAAAAGGATACACATATAATTAATAATATTGTTCAAGCAATAGTTTTCACATAAACTATAATCTAAGTTTTTAAAAGGAAACAAGGTTTTTGTAATAAATTAAAAAGACGTAAAACTATTCAACCCCCTCCCCTTTCTAGTTTTCCACAATTGGTATCAAGAGCCACGTTAAACAAGATTTTTAAAATATATTGTATTTTAAAACTTGAATCGATCTATGGAATTGGAAAAATATTTAGAAGGGCAATCTATACAAAAACCACCACTATTTGAAAATTATAGCTTTCTTGAATGGAAAAATAAATTTGAAAATTATATGAAATCAATTGATCTAGATCTTTGGCATGTCATTTCGATTGGTGATTTTCAACCAACAAAAACGGATTTTGAAAGTGAAAATAATTATTTCAAAACAAAGAATGACAAAAATAATAAAGCTAAAATAATTATTTATAAAGCATTGCCGAGAGTTGAATATGAAAGAATATTCTTCTGTCAAATGGCTAATGATATTTGGAAAAGTCTTTTAAACTTTCATCAAGAAAAATGTCAAGCCAAAGATGAGGAATTTGATCTTGTACATGAATTAATTATCCTAGAAAATTTAATAAATAAACATTTAGATAAAATAGATACATGTGCTACTAGTTCAAATATTTTTAATGAAGGTATTAATGACGAAGACTACATGAATCAACTCCGAAGTGAACTCAATTCAAAATCATGGAGTGACACAGACGAAGAAGAAGATTACTATCCGGTATGTAAATAATGCAAATTAGATAAAACTCCAAATAAGGTACAATCCGAAACCGAACATTTTTGCTATGATCAATTCATTTTAGAATTTTCAAAATTAGAAAATGATTTTAAACATCTTTACAACATAGATCTAAAAACCATTTCTAAACATGAATCATCAGAAATTTTTGAAAGTAATTTTGAAAAAGAAATAATTTTAGAAAATAAAATGTCTAGACTTGAAAGTAATATTGAAATTGATTTAGAATGCAAAACATGTCAAGAATATAAACATGAAATTAAAAGATTAAATGAAAGAGCAAAAATGTTAGCTAAATTTGAAGAAAGCTCCAAATCTCTTAAATACCTACTAAGTTGTCAAAAGCCATTCGAAGATAAAACCGGTTTAGGATTTAGTTCGGATAACTCATCAACAAGTAAATAAAAAAAAATTAAATTTGTAAAACCTAGTAGAACAATTTAGAAATAAGGTTATTTACAATGATTATAAACAATATAAGTCAAGAAATCTATTGTTTGTACATTAAAACAAACTGTTAAGGAATTCTTGTTTTTCTTGGCGACATCCTCACCATGTGCGTACAAATGCAATGGGTGTCATCAACTAACCATCTCGGACCCATAAGAATCCGGGTACCAAGCTGTTTTACTTGATTAGGTGATAAACGCACAAAGGAAAGAAACTTAATCTTACGTTAACCTACTCACATTCGAAACGCGCGCGTGAAGACAAATGGATTATCTAATCTTGAATCACACTCAATATCTTACATGATAATTCATCTCAAGAAATAGCTAATAAGGTAGTTGAATATTAATGGTGCGGTTATTGGAGAATCAATGAAGATATCTCTACTACTTAATCGGAAATCTTGAGAAATCTACAAATCAAAATCAAAAAGTACTTGTTGAAAAAGCATGATGTGGTTGCAATGAAGATGTGAAAGTCTCAACAAAAGAAGTTATATGTATCAAGGCTAAGACATCAAATGAGTCAAGTACAAGACATGTTCGGGTCAAGTCGCTTTGGTCCTATAAGGCGTTGGAAGCTTGCTATGATATACTTTCATACCTTGGTTATCTTGAAGACTCATCCATCATTCACAACTTCGTTTACCATCCTGGATATTGCGAAGAATAGCTGGACATAAGGTACGTTCTCTTTTAAAATTTCATGAGTAGTTACTTCATGCATATAGTCTTATTAATCATTGCCTTAGGATATGCTTAGTTTGATAGGTTGCATTACCTCTACAATTTCAGTTATATCCTCTTTACGATTTAATAAAATAAAAACCCCTAAGTATTAAAAGTAGTATTCACTGTCGAACTCATTTAGCCTTCTAAAATTGAATATGGAAATCTTCCATGTCCACTAGTAGAGAACTCATGTAGATAAAGCGAGTAAAGTGAATTAATTGTCAACATAGAAGTAGGATTAGATATATCACAATATAATCCATGGATGAAGCAAACTCTTATAGACTATGGCATTAAGATAGATAATGTGCGTAATCAAAAGAACCATATTAGCATATATCCCATTCTTGCATCAAACATATAGAATTTAGTCATCACTTTGGATATGTAGAAAGGGGTAGCATGTGACAATAGCCTTAACCAATTCCCTTGAGCATGAGATCTTTTACAATCATTCTTTTTAAAATCTATAATTAATGGTATTTGTTTTTAAATATGCAAAAACTTCACATTTTGGAAAAATGATTTTTCAAAAGATTATGCCACCTTTCTACTTAACATGTTTTACCATCCCACCTTTCTTCCCAACTTTTATCCATAATTATGTGTTTATCAAAGCCAAAAAAAAAAAAAAAAAAAAAAAAAAAAAAAAAAAAAAAAAATCCTCATAAAAACATGTTGAAATAAAACTAAATCTATTTCGTTAAAATAATTTTCACATCCACATAAAAACCTACTCTCAAACATTGTTGAATAATGCTAAAAACACTTATTTAAATCATGCATGGTGATCTCATGTCTGTCATCTATATTTGTGTATATGACATTTATAAGTGAACCAAATCGAATCTGAAAAGCCATGATTTACCCATTAAGATCTCGCTTGGTACAAGTCTAGAAGTCCATGCTATCACAACTCCCCATTCCCTTGCACATAAACACTCATTAGGATTAATTAACTAGCTTATTAATCTTCCTAAAAATGATATTATGTATTACTTGGTGTTATGTATTGTTACATGTATTTTACTTGCTTAATGAGTAGGTTGCATGCTAGATATAAATGCTTAATGTCTTTAATAAATATGCTTTGCATACATAAATTATTAAATGCTAAATTGCCTCAAAGAGTTGGACTTGCTTGAAACTAAACCCAAAAACAAAACCTTTTCTACAATTTTCTACCAAAAACTCATTTCTGGCAACCTGGGAATCAGCAGATGGGCGGCCCTCTTAATTCATTAGGTGGCCTCCTTAATATTTAAGGGGACCTGATGAACTCAAATAAGTACATTTTATTACTATCATTTATCCTAATTATTTGACTTGTTTTATTATATTATGTATGAGGATTGATACTTAATCGTTTACTTTTGTAATTCTCAGGTAAAAACAAGCATTTGGTGAAACTTAGCGATTTTGGACTTATTATGGAGCAAAACATGCAAGAAGTTAAGAGTCTACTGAAATGGACAAGATCAAGATGAATCTGCTCCAGATGCGCCGCATCTCACTCATTACATACGGCGCATCACTATCAAGATTTCACCAGATACGATCCAAGATACAAGAGGACATGCGCCGCATCTACTTATGGAGTTACGCCGCATCTTCTGGCGGTGTACGAATATTCCTGAATATTATAATCTTGGACCCCACGCGAAGTTAAGTCAATGCGCCGCATCTACTTACTAGATGCGCCGCATCTTACCCTCAGACAGAAACTATAAATACCCCAAGACCAGACGAATTCGAAGGGGAATAATAATATTATATCCGAAGACCGAAGTACAGAAACCTAGGACGAATTTAGTCGATTAAGGCAGCACAAGACACACCCAAACGAAGATACAAGAGCTGTAAGAAGGTGCTGCACGTGTTTAATTCATTAAGTAGTTTTTTTTTATTGTGTTAGTAAACTTTAATTCATCAAGATTGGTGGCTTGTGTAATGTGACAACGGAAAGATTGCACTCCCTTAAAACTGTTTTCTCATTAATTAAAGTTTATATGTTGATGTCTTTGGTGACTTTTATTAGTGCATTGATAACCTCTGTGTCTAGCTGAGCGTTGATCGGGTCGCCATGCCTCTGCCCTCGCCTATTTATTAGATCGCCTATGCATTCTATCGTCTGTAGAAAAGTAGGAAGAAAGATAAATAGGATAGTCATAAGTAATCATTAAGGGTTTACTCGCCGATAAGATTAGAACCAATGAGAAAGGACTTAATCTCGGTGCGTTGCATCGAACTATACACTTCATATAAAACTAGCAATAAAACAAGTGATAAACTACTTATCTATCAGGACAGCCTTCTTATTGTCTCGAGTATTTATCTGTGTACGTGTGTGCTATTCGCTGATTCGTGCCTATTGGTTTAGTTTATTATTTAATTGCAACCAAATCGTGCCAGTCTCTCAGGCTGAACCCCCCTTGCGTTAGATTAGGTTGTATAGCTAACTTAATATATTAAAATACTGATTAGAATAACTAGATAATAAGTTCCACTCTTAGTGATCGACACTCTACTTACCATTATATTCATACTGACTGGGTACACTGCTCGTTAAGTGTGTGTGTTATTGATAAGTCGGCTAAATATAAATTTAAAACTTGAGTAGGCATTAATACTGCTAAACCGCAACGACATACACGCGCATCAAGTTTTTGGCGCCGCTGCCGGGGAGTGAATTGTTATTATCTGTTAATTTGATTAGTATTTTAATTAGGTTTTTAATTTTTTTTTTATCTAACCGCTAATTCTGTTGTGTATTAGATTAATTTGCATTCATTGTACTATTTTGCATATTTTCTGTTTTTGTGTGTTATTTGTTTGTTTTTATTTGTTTTTATTTTCGTGTGTTTTATTTGTTTTTAATTTTTCGTATTTTTTGTGTTCTGCTATCGTTGTACTGAGCTAAATCGAACGATACGGCGCATCTGATTCCTCAGATATGGCGTATTGCGTTTAATTTTTATAAAATACAACGCGTTTAATTAATTCGATACGACGCATCTTTTCCCCAAGATACGGCGTATCTGTTTTTGATAAAAAAATTTCTAAACGTTAACGCCATACGACGCATCTGCTTTAGCAGATACGGCGTATCTATTATTTTAATTAAAAACAGTTTTCGAATTATTAAACAGATACGGCGTATCGATTTTTATCGATACGGCGCATCTTCTGAATCAAAAATCTTATATTTTGAAACGTAACGAAAATACGGCGCATTAACTTTTGTTAATACGACGCATTTAATTTTAATAAGTATATCGATTTTTGATAATTAAAATTGATACGGCGCATTCGAATTTCTAAGCGGCGTATCTATTTTCTGAATAAAAGTCTGATTAAATTTTAACGATTATAAGATACGGCGTATCCTACTTTTTGGATACGGCGCATCGTCTGCAGATATCAGTAACTTTAATTTTTCGTATTCCGTTTTCATTGTCAATTTTCTGATATATTACTTTCTCGAGCATACCCTACTGATATTTTTGTGTTGATTTCAGGAAGTGCATGACCAGGAGTTCTACGAAGAACTTGATTCAACCTTTCGAAGATCCTGAACGAGTCTTTCATTCGCTTAAAAAGCTTTTCAACACAAAAAGCTTTGATACTTCAAGTTCATTCGAGCTTGATTATTTTTCTGAAGAGAAAGAGGAAGAAGAAACAGAAACAATGGGCGAAAACACAACTATGGAGGAATACATGAACAAAACCCGTGCTGATTACACTTCAGGAGTTGCTAGACCAAAGTTTGATGATAAGTCAAAGTTTGAATTGAAGGGTCAGTTTCTCAAGGAGCTAAGGGAAAATGCTTTCAGTGGATCGGAACATGAGGATGCTAATGAGCATGTTGAAAAGGTCCTCGAGATTGCGGATTTGTTTACTTCGGAAGGAGTCACTGACGATCAAATCATGCTAAGAATCTTTCCACTCTCACTAAAAGGAGCTGCTAACAAGTGGCTAAGGAATGAACCTGCTAGTTCAATCACTACATGGGAAGGTTTGAAGAGCAAATTCCTGAAGAGATATTGTCCACCTGCTAGGACTGCTAAAAAAATGGAGGCTATCAACAGTTTCAAGCAAGAGCCTGATGAAACTCTTTATCAAGCTTGGGAAAGATTTAAAGATTTACTGGTAAAATGTCCTCAACACTATCTAACCCCTATGCAGGAGATAATATTGTTTTATCAAGGATTGGACGTGCCAACTAGACAAATCTTGGACGCTAAGGGAGCTGTGCCTCAAATGAGTGCAACCAATGCTAGGAAAGCAATCCAAGATGCTGCTGATCATTCTCAAAAATGGCACGATGGGACCTCTACTAGATCTAAGAGCAGCACTAATTTTGACGGGATTGCTGCTATTCAAGCTCAATTGGATAAAATTAGTAGAGAGATGAAGAAGCGTGATGAAAGAGTGTATGCTGCCCAAGTTGGATGTGAAAAGTGCGATGGACCTCACTACACTAAGGATTGCCCGAATAAGAATGAAAGTGAGACGTTTGAAGAAGCATATTACACCCAATTTGGACAACCATTCCGACCTTCAGGAAGATTTAGGGAAGCTACCCCGGGATTCTATCAAAAGAACAACTTCAATCCCGCTTATCAAGAAAGGAGGCAGACTTTAGATGATACTCTAAATCAAATTATGGCCGATGCTGCCAAAAGACATGAAGAGAATACTGCTATGATCAAAGAAATCCGAGCTTCAACGGACACTACTACAAGAAATCAAGGAGCTTCGATCAAAGCACTGGAACAACAAATTGGTCAAATGAGCAAAGTTCTTCAAGAAAGGGGATACGGAAGTTTACCTAGCTCAACCGAAACCAACCCAAGAGATCATGTCAAGGCCATAAGCACCACTGAAGAAGTCACTCCTAACATTCCTTTTCCTAGAAGACCGATGAATGGTAATGATGGTGCAAGACCCGAATTTTTCTTTAATTCTTCAATCAGTTTAAGGAGACTGCTAAAAGAAAAGACAAAGATTGAAGAGGAGATCAAGGCTGCAATGAAAGAAGAGAGCTCTGCAACCGACTTACATGCCTTGCCTCATAAAGAAAAAGACCCAGGGAGTTTTACTTTGCCTTGTTCAATTAATAATATATCCTTCAATAATGTGTTAGCTGACTTAGGAGCTAGTGTTAGTGTTATGCCTCTTAAGACATTCACTACCCTAGGACTAGGAAAATTAGCACCAACTAAGTTACTTATTGAATTGGCTGATAAAACGGTAAAACGACCTGAAGGGATTGCTAATAATGTGCTAGTTAAGATTGAGAAGTTTATTTTCCCTGTAGACTTTGTTATATTAGATATGCCCGAGGATGTTAAGATTCCTTTAATCCTTGGAAGACCTTTCTTGTCTACTGCCCATGCTAAGATTGATGTGTTTAAAAGAAAAATCTCATTAAGAGTAGGGAATAATAAACTAGTCTATAAGTGCCAAGATCCTGTTAAAAGCATAATTAGAGGTGTCTATGTGCTAGGATTAAGAGAGCGTATGGACCTCGATCTTGAAGCTAGGCTTATGGGGGAAACATTGATTCAAAACAACTCAACTAATCCTAATCATGAGAACTTTGAGGAATTTATTGACCTTAATGTACCTACCGAACTTAGACGCGATGTTGTTAATGATTCTGATGATGAGTGGTATGATTGCGTAGTAATTAACAAACGTAGGAGAATAGTTGAGAAAACGAATTTGAATAATGATGTGTTTATTGAACTACCACCCCACCTTGCTTATTTATGCCTATATGATAATAAGAATTTCCCGTCTATCATTTTGTCATCTCTGCCCGAAAGGGACAGAACTTTGTTTACACAGATACTGAAGAAGAACGGCGTGGAAATTAAGGACGAGCAAGGAGTGTTCAATATTACTGAATTGGCAATGAGGGAGCGCGATGTTTCCGACTCCTTCAACGATCGATATTGAAGAGCTGAACGTGAGTCTAACTTGAAGACTCTGGAATAAAGACAAGTGCTTACCAGGAGACAACCCGGATTTATCTTTTAATTTTCTGTTTGTGTCGAGTCAGTCAGGCCGCAGAGGATACGGCCCATCTCAATCCTGAGATGCGACGCATCTCCTGCAATGGTCATATCTTTATTTTTTCTGCATTTTTTATTTTCGACTTTAAAACTTTTTATCAGTTTATTTTAATGCGGCGCATCCCTGGTTAAGGATGCGACGCATCTTCTATTCTGATCCGTACTTATTCCAGGCTCGATACGGCGTATCTTCTTCAATAAGATACGGCGCATCGACTGACCTGATGATTTTCATTTTTAATTTTTTTGTTTTATTTTACCTAACTACTAATGTATTATGCAAGTTTGAACCTTTCTTAACTTAGGTGTGTTTTAAAGCCTTGGTGGTATTATAGATTCCTACATTTCCTGTGGATACATTGATTATGAAGCTTAAACGTTCTAATCCACAAGAAAGATGATTTTTGCTCTTATACAAATGGAGGATCATACCGAGCAAATCTCAGGGGAGTTTTTCTGTTCTAATTCTTTTATTTTCCAGTTTTTAACCTTTGATACAAACAACGAGGACATTGTTTAACTTAAGTGGGGGGATTGGAGAATTAGAACACTTAACACTTACTTGTCCTAAACTTTTCAGAATATGCTTAAAATGTGCTTAATATATCAAAATTTAAAAAAAAAAATAGCATGTTTTTGTTTAAAGTCTAAGTTGCATTGCTGCACACATGACGTTATTTTCAAAAATTGTGATTTATCAAAATTCACAAATCTATGAGTGTGCCGGTGACTTGTAAACTTTAGAACTTGGCTTGTATACTATTCGAGACCACCATAATAAGTATTATTTTATATAATTGGAATGACTTGTCTAAATTGGTAAATTTCTAGGATTACACCCAAATAGCCTTATATGTTATGTGTTATTAGCTAATTACACTGGTTAGTTAACCCCCGTATAAACCCTTTTGTTACTCTCATTTTTAGAGTAAGATACCCCTAGAAAAACACTCAGAGCCATTCCTTTCGTTTCTTACACCTTTGTTAAAATGTTTCGTTACACCCTTACACCTTAGCCTACCCTGTAGATTAAAATCCGTGGTTGGTTAATTGCTATAGGCAAAGTGTGTTTCCTTACATTACCTGTGTTCGCGTGCGTAATTCATTATCTATGGTTAGGTCGGGAAATTGCACAATGCAATTGGAGTGATGCAATTGGTGAAATTTTACACATCTATGTTTATGTTTCTTAAAAAAAAAAAAAAAAAAAAAAAAAAAAAAAAAAAAAAAAAAAAATCGAAAAAATGAGAAAAGAAAAAGAAAAAAGAAGAAAGTTGGATGTTTGTTTTTAACCAACGATGTAAAGTTATGTAAGTGGTCGATATCACCACTATTTGTTGTATATTATATCTATGGATTGAATGGGAGTTGGCAGTTATGGGAACGCCAACTAAGGTTTATTCTTTGATTAAGATCTTGTTGAGTATAATTCGTGTCTACCTAAAGCGTGTGTTTCAAGTGTTAAAGCGTGAGTTATTCTATGATATGAGTCTTATTCATGGGATGGTTGGGATAGTGATTAACCACACTTAGGATTTTAATTTATTTGTTTTGTTTATTTATTTTTATTTTTTTACACCAATTTGTATCCCAAATATTATCCATACCCTATATTATTCTTGATCCAAACCTTTGATTTATTGAGATTAGGGATTTGAGCAATCTTAAGTATCGTAGTCGTGGATTCGACTATGTATTTATGATTTTGTCGCCCTTTTTGATATAATATTATTGGTAAAGATTACTTGGTCCTATCTTTAGCCGATTCGAGTTAAGGATTTGAGCAATTGCAAGTATCGTGTTCGTGGATTCGATCATGTATTTGTGATTTTGTCGCCTTTTCTGGAATTTGAGATCGATAGAGATTAAGGAGAATAATTAACCCTTTAAGCCTCAAAACCCTTTTTACCGCTTTAGACTTGTTATTCCTTGGCTTTAGTGGGGGAGATGTGTATACTTGCCAAGCTTATGATAGAATATTCGTCACGACTGGACAGTTAAACGATTAGATTTGCTTTTATCAAATTATTTTATTTAACTTCTAATTCGTTAAGTGTTTAGTTGTGTGATTATGGCAAAAATGAATACATGCTTAAATATAAAAATAAATCCTAATATCTTTTAGGATACATTTTCATAAGATTAATTCTAAGGTTTACTTGGGGACAAGTAAAGTTCAAGTGGGGGGATATTTGATGAACTCAAATAAGTACATTTTATTACTATCATTTATCCTAATTATTTGACTTGTTTTATTATATTATGTATGAGGATTGATACTTAATCGTTTACTTTTGTAATTCTCAGGTAAAAACAAGCATTTGGTGAAACTTAGCGATTTTGGACTTATTATGGAGCAAAACATGCAAGAAGTTAAGAGTCTACTGAAATGGACAAGATCAAGACGAATCTGCTCCAGATGCGCCGCATCTCACTCATTACATACGGCGCATCACTATCAAGATTTCACCAGATACGATCCAAGATACAAGAGGACATGCGCCGCATCTACTTATGGAGTTACGCCGCATCTTCTGGCGGTGTACGAATATTCTTGAATATTATAATCTTGGACCCCACGCGAAGTTAAGTCAATGCGCCACATCTACTTACTAGATGCGCCGCATCTTACCCTCAGACAGAAACTATAAATACCCCAAGACCAGACGAATTCGAAGGGGAATAATAATATTATATCCGAAGACCGAAGTACAGAAACTTAGGACGAATTCAGTTGATTAAGGCAGCACAAGACATACCCAAACGAAGATACAAGAGCTGTAAGAAGGTGCTGCATGTGTTTAATTCATTAAGTAGTTTTGTTTTATTGTGTTAGTAAACTTTAATTCATCAAGATTGGTGGCTTGTGTAATGTGACAACGGAAAGATTGCACTCCCTTAAAACTGCTTTCTCATTAATTAAAGTTTATATGTTGATGTCTTTGGTGACTTTTATTAGTGCATTGATAACCTCTGTGTCTAGCTGAGCGTTGATCGGGTCGCCATGCCTCTGCCCTCGCCTATTTATTAGATCGCTTATGCATTCTATCGTCTGTAGAAAAGTAGGAAGAAAGATAAATAGGATAGTCATAAGTAATCATTAAGGGTTTACTCGCCGATAAGATTAGAACCAACGAGAAAGGACTTAATCTCGGTGCGTTGCATCGAACTATACACTTCATATAAAACTAGCAATAAAAAAAGTGACAAACTACTTATCTATCAGGACAGCCTTCTTATTGTCTCGAGTATTTATCTGTGTACGTGTGTGCTATTCGCTGATTCGTGCCTATTGGTTTAGTTTATTATTTAATTGCAACCAAATCGTGCCAGTCTCTCAGGCTGAACCCCCCTTGCGTTAGATTAGGTTGTATAGCTAACTTAATATATTAAAATACTGATTAGAATAACTAGATAATACGTTCCACTCTTAGTGATCGACACTCTACTTACCATTATATTCATACTGACCGGGTACACTGCTCGTTAAGTGTGTGTGTTATTGATAAGTCGGCTAAATATAAATTTAAAACTTGAGTAGGCATTAATACTGCTAAACCGCAACGACATACACGCGCGTCAGGACCGACCCCTTAATTAAGGGGACCGGCCATCTGATGGTCGGGGAGCACTGTTTTCTTTTTCACTTTTTAGCCCATTTCATCCTATACTTCCCAAAATTCACAAACATATTTTTTCCTAAACCACCCACCAAAATTTACCTTCCTTAACCACACCATTCTTACACTATAAATACCCTTCTCCATCATTAGTGCTCATTCATCCAAACATGTCATCTCCTACCAACCCAAGATCCAAGCCTTCAAGAATTGCTAAAATCTCCGTAAGACCCGTTTGGAGAAGAAAGCTTGACACTTGTCATAACTCCAACTCAACAAATGATGTTGTTCAAAATCAACCAACACCTAAGCCTCATGCTCACCCTAATGAACCCCTTCACAAACATAGCCAATCATCCACCCTTGCTCCCAAAAATACACCATCATCTTACCCATATGATTCATATGAAGAGCATGATCAATCCCAAAACAATAATCCCAATCTCATTCACACCACCCCACATCTTGCTCAACCCACCAATGCACCATCCAAAACACTCACCACTCTTGGAATATCCTCTTCTTCCATATCTCCATCCTCATCCACTCATGATTACCCAAGCTCACAAATGTCTCCACCACCAAGAGTATCACCACCACCTCCTACCAACTCACATGTTACTCCTATGTTGCATGTCCAAACATCCATCCCAAATAACAACCACACTCCACCATCATCACCTTCCTCCGAACACTTGAAGTTCATTGAAGAACTCAAGGAAGCCCATGAGCTTAGTGCTCTTCTTGCCCTACACCTTGCTCAACGCAACTTAGATCAACCTCCATCTAGCTCTCCCTCATCACCCCACAACTTGAGTCAAGTTGAGAAACATGTCAACAATTATCATTGTTGCATCTTTCTCCAAAAACAAACCATTGCATTGAATGAGCACTTCACTTGGATTGAGTATCTTCTCACTAGATCCCTTCCAACACCCTCACTTGAACAACATCAAAACCCTCAGTCAACATGTTCCGCTCCAAACTCTCCACCACCAAACTCTCCACCATCTATGCACCCAAAAACATACCTCCATTAACCCAACATTCTCACCCTCACTTAACCACCTCCATTCCAAATACTCCACCATCTACCATCCAAGCATACTATATGCTTATATTTCTTGTTTCTCAAACAAAATAGTTCAAGTTTTTATATTGCAAGCAAGTCCGATGGCTCTCTTTGGAAAATTAGAATTTTCTACTTATTGTATGCTCTAAGCATAATAAATGTTGTATCAATGATTATGTTTTTCACATGATCATTTTGAATTAATATATGTTTTGTTTCATGTCCTTAATATTTGATTGCTATGCTTGTTGCTCTTATTTTTCATGCTATGATACATATATGCTTGTGCTTCTAATATTTTTCTTGCAAGTATTCCATATCTCAATTCCTTGGTGCCCTCGAACGAGGGGGAGTACACATCAAGGGGGAGTTCTCGTTCCGAAAAATTTTGTATCTAAATCTAGTCGGCATAACCTTTTTGATTCTACAAAAAGGGGGAGAAGTGAATATAAACTCACTAAATAACTGACTAAATACTTGTCCAAAATAATTTTTTGGATTTAATGAGTTTAAGTTTTGTAATCATCAAAAAGAGGGAGATTGTTGATATAAATAATGCCTAAAAACATTATTAATAATTCTTGATATCTCTATGTTTTGATAATCACAAAATGTAAACTCATTAAACATAAACTTATTAAATAAACAAGTATTTAGTTGTAAATATTCACTTCTACAACTCAATCACTTAAGGTATGAATAAACAAATGCTTAATGCATTATATGATCAAAGGAACATTTTCTTAATCACTTGATTTTTTATAAAATGACACAAACATTTTATATCTTTTACAAAATCATTTTTGGAAATTAAAGGAAAATGTTTAATCCATAATAAATTTATGAATTCAAATTTTCAGCCAAAAATGGCAAAAATATTCCAGAAAAACCTTTCCCACAAAAAGACAAAACTGGACAACGGATATAAGGGGCGGCCCCCTTAATTACCTAGGCGGCCCCCTTAATAATTAAGGGGACCGGCCCCCTAATTAAGGGGACCGCCCCGCTCCTCCAGCTGTCAATTTTTTCCTATAAATACTGGACTAATCCTAGACTTTTTCCTCACCTCTTGCACCCCAAAACCATCTGTTCTAAATCTCCTCTTATATCTTTCTAAATCCTTTGATCACATAATCTTAAGCTTTTGTTTCCATGTGATTCAAGCTTCAATCATCCAAGTGCAAAGAGAAGAATACTTCTATCAATCAAGACTAGAAGTATTACAACTTAAGTATCATCTTGTTACCTAAGTTGTTAGTTTAGTAAACTTTGTAAATCATTCATTCATTTGTGTATAAGGTGTGTATATTAGGTGTAGTGTAGTGTGTAAGTAGTGAAGAAGGTGTATAAGTAGTTGTGTTGTAAAGAAGTAGTGTAGAAGTATTGTAAAGTGGTGAAGTTGTTGTGGTGTGAAGAAGTGGTGAAGCCGTCGTAAAGAAGTCGTGAGATAGTGAAGAAGTAGAAGTCGCTAAGGAGTGAAGAAATACAAGGTGTGTAAGAAGTATAGCAAAGGTGTGAAGAAGTAGTGTATAGTTGTGAACTAGATTGTAGCTGTGAAGAAATAGTAGTGTTGTGAAGAAGAAGTAGAGTAGAAGTTGTGAAGTAGTTGTGGTGTGTAGTAGTCGTGAGTAGTCGTGAAGAAGTTGTGAAGCCATAGTGAAGAAGTTGTGAAGAGATCGTGAAGAAGTTGTGATTGAAGTCGTGAGATTGGTTCTAGCTACGATTAGAACTCGACATTTAGCTTTGTGTCGTTAAACCGGTGTAAGCGAAAGTTGTGTAAGGTTCTCCACCACAAGGGAGCTTGTTGAAGTAGTGAAGAAAACTCTCGAGCTAGGTGCTCGGGGAGTGGAGTAGGGCAAGGAAGGTGTCCTTGTAGCCGAACCACTACAAATCTCTCGTGTCTCGGTTTGATCTTTCCATCTCTTACTTACTTCTTTATTTATATCGTTATTACTTTTATACACATAGGCATATATAATTGTTAGTATTATTTAGAAGTTGATTTCACATAAAGATCAATTTAAAACTCCATTCATAAAAACAAAACTTTTATAACTAATCTAAAAGGATACACATATAATTAATAATATTGTTCAAGCAATAGTTTTCACATAAACTATAATCTAAGTTTTTAAAAGGAAACAAGGTTTTTGTAATAAATTAAAAAGACGTAAAACTATTCAACCCCTCCCCCTTTTAGTTTTCCACACTTTTTGCTATGAGTGTGCCGGTGATCTTATTTATTCTAGAACTTGTGCATTCAAATCATTACCAGACCGCTGTGAGATCACCTTGTGTGATATAAGTGTATTCGTATGATAAGAGGCAACCTTAGGAATTAAACCAAATGGCCTTCCGTTTTACATCTAATGATATATTAGCTAGCCACATTGGTTAGTTAACCACTTATATGAACCCATTTGTTAGCACTCAATGTTAGTGCTAGATACCATTAGTACACCCTCTGAGCCATCCTTTTCATTTTGTTACACCAGAAAAATATAAAAATATTTTACACCTTTAGCCTTAACCTTACCCATAGTCAAGTCTTGGTTGGTTACTAGCTACTTGGAAAGATGGTTGTTATGTGGAAATCCTTGAATATTGAGAAAGTTGCGAACTCCATAATGATCTCATGGAGGATCTAGTGGTATTATGATCGATGGTTAAATTAAATTAAAAAAAAAAAAAAAAAAAAAAAAAAAAAAAAAAAAAGGAGGAAAAAGAAAAAATAAAAATAAAGTAAGTCATCGCAATTGTATGGTGACAAGAATAGCCAATGAGCTATGAAAATATGATATCAATCAAGGATAAATGCTCAAATTCAAAGGAAAGTGGTTGATGTACCTAGTAGCAATTGGTTGTAGACTTTGGCTATTTGTAAAGTTTTTATTTTAAACCAATTTCATAAATATATTCCATGTCTTATCCCTACCTTTTTGACTTGGTGAAATTATCAAGTGTATTGACATGTAGTGACCATCTGATTTCTTAAGGAATTAGGTAATGTTGCTAGTGAGTTAGGGCGTGTTTTGGTGACCATCCGTTATGCAAGTAACGTTGTTAGCAAACCAAGGTACGACCTAGTGACCATCCGTTATTTGGTGATGCAAGAATTCGTTGTTAGCAAGCTATTATGTTTTGCATAAGATAGTTGCACACAAGTCTTATATAACCCTTGAAGCCTTAAAACCCGAATAAAAGTCCTCTTAGATGTTTACACTTGGTGCTTACGCCACGTCGGTGGAGTTTTGTTTCTTGTACAAGCTTATGGTAATATGTAGATCATGACTGAGGAATGAGTGTTATTTTCTTATATACTCAGCCACTAAATAAATGAGTGTTGAGTGAATTATACTTCATTCCTTTTTCGTGAGGTGTTTTAATGTGTTATCAAGCAAGAGAATCATTAAGGTATTGTCAAACATCTCGACTTTTCACTTATAAAGCTTAAAAAGATGGATCTTATCTTGTACTCGTACTTGATGGATTTGCATCTCATTTTTAGAATCATTTTCATTTATATCATGTGGATTTATTTCTAGAAGCTAGACTTGCTTGGGGGCAAGCAAAGTGTAAGTGTGGGGGATTTGATAACGCTCATTTTGTACATGTTTTAGTCGCGTTATTTCTATGTTTGTGCATTGTATTTGGTTGTATTTGTGAATATATTATGCTTAAAAGTTACAAAAGATGTATTCAGGTTCAGGTACAATCAAGTTCAAGTGAATAGCTAGAAAGATGAAGAAAAGTTGTTAAATCAAGATCTTTTGCACAACGAAAGATTCTTCCCATAATAAAGGCCTTGGAAAGATCATCAAAGATAAAGAATCAAGTTACAATGATTTCCAAGTTCAAGAAAAGATCAAGTGTTGATGAAATGAAATGAATGAGAAGTTATATGTAAAGAATTATGGCTTGCTTCTTCAGCCAAAGGTTCAAGAAATACATCTAAGGCTTAAGTTCAACCCAAGGTTCAATAATGTCGTGCCATCCTTACTCCAAACCTTGGGTTGGAATCTGAACCTTAGGTTGAGACTTCAACCTTGGGTTCATACAATTGCTGGCACACTTAATGACTATCTTCAATGAGCTAACTCTTCATATGGGTTGTCATTACACTTTATTTACTCCAAGTGCAGAATTTTTATGACACTTTGTGCTCAAGTATTTTGCTTGGTGACCAAGGGGAGTCATCTTATTAATAATAAGGCTTGGCTAAGAGAGAAGATACACAATATTATCATTATCATCACCTATTATCATCAATATAATCAAATTACTCTCTCAAGAAGGTGACAAGGAAAAAAAATGCAGGAAAAGGAGAAGTTTACATTCATCATTCATCAATTCAATCATTCAAGGAATCATTGTTGATCATCTCATAGGTGTTCCTAATTCTTGTAATCATCATTACAACTTTTGTAAGACTTTTTAATCATGTTTTCAAATGATAAATTTCTTGTGGTTATTTCTTTGTTTGCCATGAGTGGCTAAGTGCCTTGTGCACTTGCCTAGATGATGTTTGTTACATGACTCTTGATTGATTATGACTCCATGGTTTTAGTTAAATGAAAAGCAAATACTAAGATCGAATTGTACTATTAAAAGTTTTCTTCAACTAAAGAGTTATCAAGTTTGGTTAATTGCTAATAGTGTAATGGGTTGAAAGAGACATTGTTAGTCAATTAGTTGTAAACCTTTGTCTATGAGGGTGTTACCTTATGTATTGACCATTTCATAAGTAACTTGGTTAAACTTGGAAAACTAAATAGTGTGGTTGTCAATTGCTTGTGAAACGAAAGCAAATCGAGTGATTGAGTTGTGATAGTCTTGGTTGATCAAACCTTAATATTGTTTTTGTCATCTTAAAATCTTGACGAGGATTGAAAGTGTTGGAAACAATTGGATTAGTATACCAACTAATCAAATTAGAACACCATCTAATTTATTGATCATAATCAAATGGAACCATTGTCAAAATCATATCAAGAGAATTGTGCAAAACTAGTCTAGGCAAGTGTAGTCTTTATATATTGAATTTACATCATCATTATTTGCTTGCTATTAGAATTATTGAATAAGCTCGATATTATATTCAAAACTCACATCCCAAAAACTAAACAAATCCTAGTGAACGACCTCGGCTAACCATTTCATCTCTTACTACACACGGACGAGTATACTTGCTCATATGTGTTTCGTTTGAATCATTGGTAGATCGTGTTATAAATTTAAAACTTGCACTCGAAACGGGCACATCACTTTGTCAACGAATTCATCTTGCTGACACACGTACACCTCTTCTTTCAGAGTTCCATTCAAGAAAGTTGTCTTGATATCCATCTGATAGACCGTGATGTTTTTGTGAGCTGCATATGCTAAGAAGATCCTAACCGCCTCAAGTCTTGCTACTGGCGCGAATGACTCTTCAAAATCTATTCCCTCTTCCTATCTGAATCCCTTGGCCACGAGACGAGCTTTGTTGCGAATTACAGTCATCTCTTCATCCTTTTTGTTTTTCCATAACCACTTAAGATCAATGACAAGTTTGTCGATTGGTCTTGGCACTAAATCCCAAGTGTCATGTAATTGATATTGGAGATATTCTTCCTGCATTGCTTCAATCCATGCATTGTCTGCCATTGCCTCCCAAATGTTCTTTGGCTCTTTTAAACTGACCGAGCAGACGTAGATGCACATGTCGGAATCGGTGGCGAGTTGTCTTCTCGTCTGTACTGGCCTTGAAGGTTCACCAATAACGTGATCTATTGGATGGTCTTTAGTCCACTGTAACGTTGAAGGGTACTTTGGATTTGACGAATGCGTGTTAGATGGTTCATGTAACCTAGAAGAAGATTCAGCAGAATCCATTGCGAATGGGTTTTCGAATGGTTCTTCTTCTAACACAACATCGTTCTGTTGTTGTTCTTCTTGAATTGGTGTGTTTTGGTTTTGCTCATCAACTCTTGGTAACACAATCTCAATTACTGGAGTTGCTGGAGTAGATGTTGATGACGTTGAGGGAGTTGGTGCGTCAGCTTCGATTGTTGTTGATGCATCTTGTGGTGGTGGTGGTGGTGGTTGATGATTTTGAGCGGGTGCAGCGGAACGTTGTTGTGATGCATTTGTCGAAGCTCCACCATAGTACTCATCATACATAAACTCGAAGAAATTTTCCAGTTCTTGATTTGTTGGTTTATCAGTGGTAGTTGACTGAGCTCCTTGGGGTACGAGTCCTGAACTAATATGTCCAGAAGTCTGACTGTTTAGTGCGGGTCCTAATCTGGTACGATTAGAAGCCATCGGGTTAAGCGCGGGTTCTAGAGCGAGTCTCTCATAAGCCATCTGTGAAATCTCGTCAAACTTCACATTCATCGTCTCCATTATCCTTTTAGTTCGACGATTATACACCCTGAATGCCCTCGAGTTTTCTGAATAACCAATGAAGATTCCAATATCACCCTTTGCTTTCAGCTTCCCCAGATCTTCTCTGTCGTTCGTTGGATAGCACAAAGCGCCAAATACATGAAGGTAAGAGATGTTGGGTTTTCTGTTGTTCACTAGCTCATATGGTGTTTTATTGAATCTTGGATGGATTAGGGATCGGTTCTGAGTAAAACAAGCAGTGGCAACATCATCAGCCCATAAGAATAACGGTGCACTAGAATAAATCAGCATCGTGCGAGCAGCTTCCACAAGAGTTCTATTATTTCTTTCAACTACCCCATTTTGCTGTGGAGTTCTAACAGCTGATGTCTGGTGAGTGATTCCAGTTTGTTCAAAATATGTTCTTAACTCCTGATTAGTAAATTCTGTGCCATTGTCTGTTCTTACAATCCTTACTGGAGCTTGAAGTAAAACTTGAATGCGCTTCAGAAAGGTGATGATGATGCCTGGTGCTTCATCTTTTGACCTCAGAAACTTTACCCATGTATATCTTGAATAGTCATCGACAATAACAAGAATATACTTCTTCCCATTGATACTTTCAACTCTCATTGGGCCACATAAGTCCATGTGCAACAGATGTAACTTACCGACCGAACTTGGTACGGTTTTAGGTTTGTATGTTGCCCGTTTGCTTTTGCCTTGCTCACAGGATGGACATAAGTGATCTTTGGTGTATTTGAACTTTGGGAGACCGGTGACGATGTTGTCTTTGGCTAGCTTTGTTAAGGTATCAAAGTTGAGATGAGATAAATGTCTGTTCCACAACCAGGACTTTGTTTCGCAAGCTCTTGTCATGAGACAAATTGGTAATGAAGAGGCCATTTGGTTGATGTCGATAGCATAAAGATTGGTGCCACGATTTCCGGTTAAGAGATCATCTCCAATCAAATTCCTAACGAAGCAAGTGTTTCTCCTAAATGCAACCTCTAAGTCTGCATCGCAAAACTGCCCGACTGAAAACAGATTGTGCCCCAACCCTTCGACATAGTAAACCCGAGTGATTAAGAAATTCCCAAACTGAAGATCTCCATAACCCAGAATAGCTGCTACATGATCATTTCCAAACCGAACAGTTCCCATGAATTTCCACACAAAGTTGATCAGCAGCTTCAGATTCCCGGTCATGTGCTTGGAGCAACCAGAGTCGACGATCCAAAGACATATTTTGATAACCTGCCAATAACAGAAGATTGTGCATTTGGAAACCGTTTATCATTTGGTTCCATGGGGTTAGGGGTAACAGACGAATCAAATTCATAGACGGTTTTTACTGGTTCTTTTGGAGCCTTTAATTTACCATTTACTAATGTGAATTCTCTACCCGTTGGAATCCATACACACAACTTAAGATAGTTCCTAGGAAATATTCTACTAGTGATTTTCCTAGATTTTTGCAATAAGTCTTTGAATATATCTAGTCTTAGCACTAGTTCCTGAAGGAACATCTTTCTGTTCAGGCATTGCATGCACATTCACATTATTATAAACAATATCATCACAAGCATTTTCAGATAACGATTTCTTGCACATTAAACAAACAGAGTCATTACATGTACTCGAAACAGTACTCTTAACATTACATCCAGATGATATATGTTTCTTATTCGAAAGCGATAAATTCCTAGGGTGTTCTTCTACTTCTTCCATTTTATTCTTGCTTTCACTCTCAGAGGCAGGCGAGACTCTATTGTTCCTTGTATTGCTCCTAGGCTTTAGTCTGCTGCTCCTAGAGGTACTTTCTACTCCTGTAGAAGGTAAGGCACACACATTAGGATTTATCTTGTTGCTTTTGAATTTGTTTCAACATTACTAGTCTTTTTTGGATTATCTTTCACACTTTTGTCTATCGCCCTATATGTTTGAGATGTAAATGTAGACGCAGTAGTGAGACTAATCCTATAAAGGCTAGGTGCTATCACATTTGATGTTTCGGCAACAACTTTCTCTTTTCCTTTATCATTTTCCTTAGGCAAGGGTGTTGGAACACATTGAGAAATTGACATTTTTGGTTTTGCAATGTTAGTTTCCTCACCCTTCCTATTTTGACTTTCAAGCTGAGACTTCAAACGATCATTTTGTTCTTTCATGTTTTTGTAAGCACGCTCATACGACAATTTGTCATACTTGCATTCTTCCTTTTTTCGATCAAGTTGTTTAAAATATGTGACATTTTCTTTTTCAATCTTAGCAAGTGCATTTTCATATTTTTCAACAATTTCAGAAGTCTTAGCTCGAATTCGTTCATCGTCTTCCACAGAATATGTTTGATAAATAATGGACATAATATCAGTTGACAGAGCTACTTCGAAGAGAGTGTCATTATGTTTTTCCAAAACTTTGATTTGTTCAATGTTTTCATTAGCTTCCTTTACCAAAGATTTGTGGTCATTGACAAAGTCGGTTGTTTCTTTCAGAAGAGCATTTTCAACAATAAGAACTACCGCATGAATTGCAGTTAGTGTAGGATTGATTTCTGTTTCAAACATCTTTTTATGTTCTGAATGAAAACTTGAATACTAGTCGTTGATGTTAATATTTGTTTTGTATGCCACAATCATTTGTAGCGTTTCAACTCTCTTTTTAAGATCATCCAAATATCGTCTAGCGTCACTTGTGTTAAAAGGGTTACTAGAGGACATTTGTTCAATGTTAGAAAGATGTTTTGAAACTACTTTTCGTTTTGAGACAACAACTGGTTTTTTGAAAAACATTGGTGTATGTTTTTGAACAAGATGTACTCCAGAAATTGTGTTAAGCTTATTATAATCAATTGGTTTAATTTCTAGGTTTATTTGTCTCATTTTGATTCTACTCTCTTCGGCAAGCTCAATCGTTTCAAAAGAATCCCGAACTTCGGGAGGATCATGTTTATCATTTAGCACACTACCATTATATAACACATTATGTTCTTTCTGAGCTTTTTTGAGATGATAAGGGTTTTCACAACCTATAGCCATTTCCTTCATTGTATGTAAAAGCGGGTTTGGATCGTTAATTAGCATGTTAATTGTTTGTGTAGAATGACCCATTTTTACAAGCTGATTTTCCAACTTTTTAATGGTTTCTTGTTTGTCAATGATTTCATCAAGAAGATCATTTTCACGTTTTGAAAACCTTGCATTCAACTCTTTCTTTTCTTTTTCAAGATCCGAACAAGTTGATTTTTGTTTAGAAAATTGGTTGGTTAATTCAGAAATGTCCGTGTTTAAGGATTTTATTTTCATGTTCAAATTAACATCGAGTGTGTCATATTTGATTTGCAAATGTTTCTCTCTTAAAACAGAATCTCTATAACCAGTTTCTAGTTCTGACTGTCGTTTGTTATTAAGTTCAAAAGCTTGTTCATTCACTTTATATCTCTCAAGCTCAGCGGTCAATTTTTCATTCGCGGCCTTAATATCGCGATTGATCTTTTTGACCTTTTCAATTTCAATACTACAGTTATTCAATAATGATTCAAGTAACGCACGTGTTTCCTCATCATTATCAGTATGCTGTGACTCGAAGCCTCCATTAGGATCCATATCTGGAGTTGCCAAATTAATATTGCTACACCTTGCCGTGTCCATATATGTGTCGTAAGTGGGTGTAGGAGTCGCAGGATGCTGTTCATTTTGAGGTGACATATCAAATATTTCATTATTGTGACATGTAGCATATGTTGGTACCTCAGACACTGCATTGACGTCATAAGCAGGAGGTGCATCAGAATTCGTGTCATACTTAGCCTCCTGAAGATTTGCCATGAAAATGCAGTTTACGTCGATGTCCTCAAGGTTTTCCATATCATCCATCAGTGTCATGAAATCATTCTCCTCAGCATTCAACTGAAACCCTGCCTTTTCCTTCTGAGCCAAAAGCACTGCTTTCTGAAGATACTCAAGATCTTTCTTCTTTGGCTTGGTGGGACAGTTCATTGCCATCTGACCGGCTCCCTGACAGTTGAAACACTTAACCAAATTCCCAGCATTCCCAGCAACTGGAGCAACATTCCCAAACTGATTACCAACGTTCTGATTCCCAACATTCTGACCCCTTTGATTTCCAACAACTTGACCCATCTGATTCCCTACATACTGACCCATCTGATTTCCTGCATACTGCCCTTGATTACCCATATGAAACCTTGTAGCATATCCTTGCTGATTCCCATAAACTCCAACCATTTGTCCTTGATGACCTATGTTGAAACTCGGCTGTGCAATCTGCCTGTTGCGAGTATTCGATGAAATTCTTTGGATGTTGTTAGTTGGTGTGGAATAGCGTCCTTGGAATACCTTTTTTAGAAGAGTAAATGCTTGAGACAAAGCAGCACTATCATCGTTGTCAGTGAAATCTGGTTCTTGGTATTGTGGGTATTGTTGTTGTGGAATAACTTGTTGTTGTGGGTAGAACTGTTGTTGTAGTATGACAGCAGTTTGTGAAACAAATTGTTGTTGCAAGTAGTTCTGAGTGGAAGATGATGATGATGGTTGTGTATTCACTATTGCAGGTGTTGGTGATTGAGCAATCAATGCAAGAGGATCATGTTGCTTAGCTAACTTTTCTTTCCTGACTTCATTTGCCTCGGCCTGGTTTTGCTTTAGAAAGTCATAAAGCTGATCATAGTTAACCTCGTGAAGGTTCTTTGTTTGGTTAACAATTGTGACATACCGTCCCCATTCTTCTGGTAAGTTGTTGATGAACTTGATGTTTTTAACAATTGGTTTTGGTGTCAGCTTGTTTCTGATGAGCTCATTCATTAAGGTGCAAAACCTGGTGTAGTAAGATTCAATTGGTTCAGCTGGAGTGGATGTGAACTTTTCCCATTCAGTTAGAAGCTTGTTTTCAATGTCTTGTTGACCAATTTCTGTGCCATGACAAAGCCTTCTAACTCGTTCCCACATATCATAAGCAGTTTCACAACTGTCAACAGCAGCAAATATTTCCCGTGGTAAACCAAGTTGAATTAGGTGCATTGCTAAGTCATCAGCTTCAATTTGCTTCCAATCATCTGCTGTGTATTCCTCTTCTTTTTTGATCACGAAAGGTCGGTGGAATGGGAGGTGTTGCATTTGGATTACCAGCTTCTTGAATCTGACGAGGCTTGAATGGTCCTTTCTAGATGGAGTTGAGCAGGAGTCTACCTTGACCATTAGGTTTGGTTTTGATATATCGAATCATACGACTTGTCCATGGAAGATAACCACCTTTTTCAAGCATTGGAGGACGGTTTTCTGTACCGGCTGCATGAATGTCTTGTTGAGTTGCCATTGATGATGTTGTATGATAAAGTTGATTCAGGATCGTTGCAACGAAATAGGAGTTGTGGTTGTTGAAGTCTTGGTCCTTTTGTGAAGATTGTTTGAAGTTACTTGCAGTTTAGATTAACTATGACAATTTAGATAAACGTAGCAAATTAAATAAAGTTACTAAATTTGACTAGACTATAATTTAGACAAGATCAAAAGTAAATTCGACAAAGTTATGTAAATTACAATTTAGATAAAACTACAATTTCAATAGAAATTTTAATTTAGACAAAATTTATACAAATTCTGGCAAATTTCAATTTATATAGAAATATGCAATTTATATAAAAGATCTACCTAATTTATACAAACTAGTAGATATAATCCTTGTCGAAGTATTCGTCACTTATACAAGCGAGAGAATACCGAGTCCATGTTCGATGTTGTAGAAATTAAGTACGAATCAAATTTATAAAAGTTACTTAAGTTTCTAATGTTTTTCTATAATTGCGAAAGAAATTCCAAATTTACAATTGCGAAAGGTCTTTGAAACAATTGCGATAGAATCTGATCACCAGAATTGCGATAGGATGCGTTGACCAACAATTGCAATAAGTCTTACCAGCACAATTGTGATAGAAACCTTTTGATGAGAATTGCGATAAAGCACAAGGCTCAGAATTGCGATAGAAGGACTGCTGACCAGAATTACGATAACCTTTACAATTTCTATAGCTTTTTAGAATTTCGATAAGCACCACAATTCCTTTAGAAATTTACAATTTCTATAGAATTCACAATTCCTATAAACCCTCTTTTATAGATATTCTTATACAAGAATTCCTATAAACCCTTTTCTATCTAAATTCTTATACAAGAAAATAGATATTTTGTAGGTCGATGAAGATTAATCCGCAACTTTTGTAGCCCTTTTTTCTTGATCAAAAAACTTCCACAAGCTCGTAAAACTTTTAAAGTTAACACCTCTTGTCGCCAATATGATATGTTACTAACTTTTCGACACAAAGATGAACACTTTTGACACCAAAACGCAATAAACCTCACGTAAACAACATAAAGCTCCAACCTTTTTCTTCTTAACGAGTAGATTTCTATTTTTTACGCTAGGATTCAACTAAAAAGTACCATAAAACTCACTTTTGCCACGTAAAAACTTAAAAAGCTACCACCTTTTTGTTTTAAACTCAGGTAAAAATCAAAGAAAGGACAAAAAGTACACGCTCTATGAACAAAAACGCAACTTTGAGCTTAGATTGATCCTAACGAGACACAACTAACTCCTAACTCGTTGTATGGCGTATTGATACCACTTGTTAAACTCTACTAATCTAACCTTTATCAATACAACTAACTACTATATATTAAACGTGACACTCAACAACTAGATAGAAAGAGTGAGAGAGGTGGATCATATGAAATATTAACCATATGTTTATTAGCGTCGAATGAAAGAAAGAAAATAACAAACACACACTTAGAGAATACACACACTCTCACCTTTGCTACACTATGAGGCACACTAGAAATGGAGGTGAGAGTGTGTATTTATAGAGTGAGTGTGACGCCCTAGGTCCTTGTGGATGGGCTTGTGTTGAGCTTGAACATTTCTAAGTAATACATGGACTTTTACTAATACAATCTAGCTTAGTCCAACACAAGGCCCTTTTTCCTACTATTCTTTTACACTTAAACGACATACACAAAGTTTACATATTACAAAGAGTTAATTGCATTTTTGGTCCCTAATGTTTAGCCAAATTGCAGGTTTGGTCCCTAAACTTTCGAAAGTGCAAGGATGGTCCCCATTTTGAAGTTTCAGCTGTATGTTTGGTCCCTGGCCTCCATCAAAAGACAGAAATACCCCTGTCCTTTTCTTTTAATATATTCCTTTTCAGTTTTTAACACAAATGGTACTTGTGTTGCGCAAGCCTTTACAAATTTAGTCCTTTTTTTTTCACAAATGGTCCTTCTTACACAAAATCGTCCTTGTGTTGCGCAAAGCATACACAAATGGTCCTTGAGTCCGTTTTTCTTCCGTTTTCGTCCGTTTTTCTTACGTTTTTTCCGTTTTGGTCCGTTTTTATCCTTTTTTCTTACGTTTTTGTCCCTTTTTTTTACGTTTTCTTCCGTTATTCTTACGTTTTTTCCGTTTTCATACGTTTTTCTCCGTTTTTCTTACGTTTTTTCCGTTTTGGTCCGTTTTTATCCGTTTTTCTTACGTTTTTGTCCTTTTTTTTACGTTTTCGTCCGTTATTCTTCGTTTTTTCCGTTTTCATACGTTTTTGTCCGTTTTTCTTACGTTTTTTCCGTTTTTGTCCGTTTTTATCCGTTTTTGTCCCTATTTTTACGTTTTTTACGTTTTCGCCCGTTATTCTTACGTTTTTTCCGTTTTTATACGTTTTTGTCCGTTTTTCTTACGTTTTTTCCGTTTTTGTCCGTTTTTCTTACGTTTTTTACGTTTTCGTCCGTTATTCTTACTTTTTTTCCGTTTTCTTACGTTTTTTTCGTTTTTGTCCGTTTTCTTACGTTTTTTTCGTTTTTGTCCGTTATTCTTATGTTTTTGTCCGTTTTTCTTACGTTTTTTCCGTTTTTATCCGTTTTCTTACGTTTTTTACGTTTTCGTCCGTTATTCTTACGTTTTTTTCCGTTTTCATATGTTTTTGTCCGTTTTTCTTACGTTTTTTCCGTTTTTGTCCGTTTTTATCCGTTTTTGTCCCTTTTTTTTACGTTTTTTACGTTTTCGCCCGTTATTCTTACGTTTTTTCCGTTTTTATACGTTTTTGTCCGTTTTTCTTACGTTTTTTCCGTTTTTGTCCGTTTTTCTTACGTTTTTTACGTTTTCGTCCGTTATTCTTACGTATTTTTTCCGTTTTTATCGTTTTTGTTCATTTTCCTTACGTTTTTGTACCCTTTTTTGGTCCGAATTTTTGATTTAGTCCAAATTTTTTATCCGATTTTTTTTACCAAATTTTTTTAAAAAAATAAATAAAATTAAAAAATTTTAAAAAAAAATTCAAATTTTTTGTCCGATATTTTTTGTCCCATTTTTTTTTTCTTTTTGGTCCCATTTTTTTTTAAATTAAAAAAAAAAAAAAAAAAAAAAAAGTTCAAAATTTTTGTCGATTTTTTTTTCTTTTTTGTCAATTTTAAAAAATTAAAATTTAAAAAAATTGGCCCAAAAAGAAAGAATGGACAAAAATTTTGATTTTTTTTATTTTTAATTTTATTTATTTTTTTTTAAAATTTGGTCAAAAAAATCGATCGGACAAAAAATTTGATTTTTTTATTTATTTATTTTATTTTTTTAAAAAATTCGGACAAAAAAATGGAAAAAAAATCGGACAAAAAATTCGGACAAAAATTTTATTTTTTTTTTAATTTTATTAATTTTATTAAAATTTGGTCAAAAAAAATCGGACAAAAAATTGGTCAAATAAAAAATTCGGACAAAAAAAAAAAAAAAAGAAAAAAAAGTAAAAAAAAAACGTAAGAAAAGAACAAAAAAACGAAAAAAAAAGAAAAAAAAAAAAAAAAAAAAAACGTAAGAAAAGGAACAAAAAACGTAAAAAAAAAAAAACGAAAAAAACGGAAAAAAACAGAAAAAAACGTAAGAAAAACGGACAAAAACGTATGAAAACGGAAAAAACGTAAGAATAACGGACGAAAACGTAAAAAACGTAAGGAAAACGGATAAAAACGGATAAAAGCGGAAAAAACGTAAGAAAAACGGACAAAAACGTATGAAAACGGAAAAAACGTAAGAATAACGGACCAAAACGTAAAAAACGTAAGAAAAACGGACAAAAACGTAAGAAAAACGGATAAAAACGGAAAAAAAAAACGTAAGAAAAATGGACAAAAACGTATGAAAACGATTCCTCGACTCTTGAGGTTTCTTTGTTCAAAACTATATATGCTTTACTAGTTTGTGAATATCCTAGAAATACACCTTCATACGACTTTGGGTCGAACTTGGTGAGATAATCTTTTGTGTTTAAAATGAAGCACTTGCTTCCAAACACTTTAAAATATCCTAAAGTAGGCTTTTTGCCTCTGTATAACTCATATGGAGTCTTTGTCAAGAATGGTCTAATTAGAACTCAATTTAGAATATATGTAGATGTATCTACAGCGTGACACCAAAACTTTTGAGGTATGTTTTGTTCATTTAACATGGTTCTACTCATTTCTTGAATTGTCCTATTTTTGCGTTCTACCACACCGTTAGATTGAGGGGTTCGAGGAGCCGAGAAATTATGAGTTACGCCATTGGCATCACAAAAAGCTCCGAATTGGATTTCGTTGTCGAATTCACGACCATGGTCAGTTCTAATTGATACTATGATACTTCCTATTTGATTTTGAATTTTCTTACATAAGATTTCAAATTTATCAAATGCTTCGTTTTTAGTTTTCAAAAACTTAGTCCATGTATTTGGTCAATACATGGACTAAGTTTTTGAAAACTAAAAACGAAGCATTTACTAGAGTATACATGGACTAAGTTTTGGTCAATACATGGACCAAACTTAGTCCATGTATACCTAGAGTAATCATCTACTATTACCAAAGTATAGAAGTTTCCCCCGTAACTTTGTATAGCGGATGGACCAAACAAATCCATATGTAATAATTCTAGACACCTAGATGTAGACACCATGTTTTTAGCCTTATGGCTATTATGAACTTGTTTTCCTATTTTGCAAGCATCACAAAAGTGTTGGTCATATTTCAACTTAGGCAGGTTCCTAACGAGTTCCTTAGATGATAAGGATTGAATTAACATCATATTGGCGTGACCTAAGCGTCGATGCCATAGAGTTGAGTTATCGTCCAAAGAAGTGAGACAAAGTTTGTCTTTAGGTGTTTTATCTAATTTCATAACATATACGTTATTCTTTAAAACACCTTTTCCTACTGTTATGCCATCTTTAAGTATTTTACTTCCATTTTCACTGAAAAGGACGTTATACTTTTTGCGGCACAATTGATTTATACTAAGCAAGTTAAAACCTAAATTATCTACATGAGCAACATCATCAATAGAGAGAGAGTCATGAGAGATCGTACCTTTTCTGATGATTTTACTTTTAAGTTTGCTACCGAATGTGACATTACCTCCGTCGTACACTTGGTAGGTTGAGAAAAGGCTTTTGTTTCCCGTCATGTGCCTTGAGCACCCACTATCTTTGATCCACTCATCAGGTTCTAATTCAACTTTTAAGCACACCTAAGTTCAAGAAAAACTCAAGCGTTTGGTCCCCAATATCTCATGGGTCCGTTTGGGTTAAACATGACATTATCATGGTTCATGTAAGGAAATGGTGGACAATTGTTCCACGGCATGTAATTAGGACCATGAAAGTTTCTAGACATGTTTTGGTTCCAATTACTTTGGTAAATATGTTGTGGGTTAACATTACTTTTTGGAAAGGGGTGTTTGGGAAAACTAGTTTGAGGTCTCTGTTGAACCATTTTAGTTATACTAGTACTAGGTTTTCTAGTGACTCTAACGAATTCAGTACGGTCAGTTTTTAGAACCTTCTGTTCACAACTTGTACCGGCGGATCCTTTTGGTACAACTGGCGGATCCAAAACTTTGGATCCGTCGGATCCGTGGGCTTCTGACTTAGTTGGAACAGTTTCTTTTTCTTTCACAGTTTGTTTCTTAAAGTCACTTAAAGTTCCTAGTTTCATAAAACCTAGTCCGGTTTTATCATGAGGTAGTTTTTGTATCTTCATTATCTCATCTGCACAACTTATGTTTTTATCAAACTTTTTAAACTTGGAATTTTGTTTGATGAGATCTTCCTGTGTGGTTTTTAATGATTCTAGTTTTAATTTAAGTTCCTGACACGACACACACGTTTCTTTAGCATTTTTACCTTTTTCCATTCGTATCTCCTTTTCTTTAAGCCAATAAACTTCGTTTTCTAAAAGTGTCGTTTTGGTTTTTAAGAACTTATTTTTGTTTATGATTTTTAAAGTTATATCACACAGTTTGTTATATTCTACTTCTAAGGTTTCATCATCTATAGAAGAGTATGATGAGTCAGAATGTACCTCTTCTGTGTCGTGAGCCATGAGAGCAACTTCGTCGTTCTTAGGCTCGTCATCATCTCCTTCACTATCACTCCAAGCTCCACTGACAAAGGCTCTTTGAGATTTGTTCTTTAGAGGCTTAGGACATTCTCATATTAAGTGACTAGAATCACCACACCTATAACACTTTCTGTCTACTTTTCCTTTCCTATCAACACGGTCTTTTCGGAAGGATTTCTTTTCTTCACGAGGTGGTCTAACGAACTTTTTTCGTCTCCTGAAGAATTTCTTGAAATCTCTTACGGCCATGGCATATTCTTCGTCTTCGCTACTAGAACAAGACTCTTCATCACTTGACTCAACTTTATCTTTCAAGGCAACGGACTTCATTTTCTCCTTCTTGCCTTTAACTATTTCTGAGTCTTTTTCCATCACCATTTCGTGAACTTTGAGGTTTTCTATGAGCTCGTCCAGTGTCATACTTGAGAGATCCTTAGATTCTTCAATAGTTGTCACCTTTGCTCTCCACTTTGGGTGGAGTGCTCTTAGAAATTTCCAGACAAAATTCTTACTAGAAAAAGATTCGTCAAGTGTTTTAAGAGATGTAATAATAGTATTAAACCTAGCAAATGCACTATCAATGGTCTCATCTTCAGAGATAACAAATTGTTCATATTGTTGAACAAGAAGATCAATTTTGTTATCTTTGACTTGTGAGTTCCCTTGATGAGTGATAATTAGTGATTGCCAAATATCTTTAGCCGTTTTACACATAAAAACTCTTTCATATTCTTTCTTAAGTAAGGCAATGTAAAGCATCATTTTGGCTTCATTATTTTTAGCAATCAACCTCTTTTGTTCATCACTGTGACGAATAAAAGAAGTACCTACATCCCGACCACCTGAAATATCATTACTTATGGGCTTGTAATCACCCTCTACAATAATATACCACAGATCTATGTCTTTTTACTTCACATATGTCTCAAAGCGATTTTTCCAATATATGAAACTATTTGGTTCAAATAGTGGTGGTCTTTGCATAGATTGCCCTTCTTTAAAGTTTTCAAAATCCATTGATCGTTTCAAGTTTTAAAAATACAATATATTTTGAAAATCTTGAGTAACCTGCTCTGATACCAATTGTGGAAAACTAGAAGGGGGGGGGGGGGTTGAATAGTTTTACCGTTTTTAAAATTTTATTCGCTTTGTTACTTAATGTGATTTCAAAGAAAACATACGCAAACAAATAATCACACAATATATATGAAAAGTAAAGAGAGGAATGATCAAACCACACAACACGGATGTTTATAGTGGTTCGGCTACAAGGACTCTCTTCCTTGATCTACTCCACTCCTCGAGCCTCTAACTCGAGAGTTATCTTTCACTAAGAAACAAACTCCCTTCTAGGTGGAGAAAACCTTTACACGTCGCTTACTTCTTTTTCTGGTACTAAGCTAAACACCGAGTTCTTTACAAGGGTACAACCACTCCCGTTTGGTTCTTTCACAAGGGTACAACCACTCCCGTTTGGTTCTTTTATGTGAAAACTTATTTCAGACTATCTAACTAATAATAAGTTTTGTGACCGTTTATGGGCTTAAGGCTGTTAGACCTTGATCTAGGATTTTAACTATGATAAGTACGATGATAATATTAGCGGAATATTCAAATGAAAGAATACAATACTATCACAACAAGGTTTTGCCAAACTTTCTCTTTTTGTTATTAAATCAGCCCCAATGCTATGTGATCAAATATAGCACGGTTACTCTACAAAAATAACAGGGATCAAGGAAAACCTTGATTACCTTGAGGCTAAACAAACCTAATCAACATCAGACCCCTTGTATGATGTTCCCACACACACTCTTTTGATGTTGTACATATTGAAACCCTTTGGTGTTTAAATTCTAAGCACACTAGAACACTACATAAAACATACATAGTGTCTAAGCTATGATCTCCTTTTTATAGAACAAAGGAGATCATTACAAGGTTGTTAAGTCTTGTCTACTACTTGCTTGTGTATGTCAGTCATTAAGATACAACTTGTATCTTTGTTTACAACTTTGTTGACTGAACAAATATCTAGATATTATCTATAGTATATAAGTGATTCATATAAATAATATCTTCTTCATCCTTATCCATCCAGCAGTAGTATGACTCATAATAGAACCTGATACACTAGAAGACTTAACTGTGTAATCATTAGACTTAACCACCAGACTTAACTAGGAGACTTAACTGGGAGACTTAACTAGGAGACTTAACCACCAGACTTAACTGGGTAATCACCAGAATTAACCACTCCTGCAACCAGAATTAATGTTTCATTCTTCTTGTTTTGTATCATCAAATCTATAGAATATATAATTCCCAACAATCTTCCCCTGTTTGATGATGACAAAACAAACACGTTCTTGTACGAATTTCCCTAGACGAAGTAGAGAAATTGAGATAATTAAATCTCACCATGAATGAAACCATATTGTCTTCCCCTTAATTCATGCTATCCACCACTGTATCTCTTCCCCTTTTTGTTATCAACAAATAGAGAATGTATACAAATATGATCTTTACTACTACAAACAAATACCATACATCCAATGCATCCTTCCAATGTCTCAAATTACCCTCCATGAAGTTTTTCGCACTAAAAATGAACTTGAGATAGTAGAAATCTAAACCATCAGTAGTAATGCTAATCAACAGTAGTAACAATCAAAAACTTCCCCTGTGGTGATGCACAAACATAATATGATTAAACACATCATAATATACTTCCCCTGAAATCAATGTGTTAACCATCTTCATGATTCTTCAAATCTGTAGGCTTTATGTAATGATGAAGAAAAACTAATCATTTCTAACTTGATGATGAAATAGAATAAACCAACCTTGTGTCTTATGTCTTATACTAAACTTACTTCGAACATATACCCAATCTCTTGGTATAGAGAGACCTTAATCTCTTGAGAATAAACTCATCTTCTATGAGACACTGAGCACTACATTGTAACTCCTTTAAGTGTTTGTCAATTCGTAGTCACTTGAAATATCTGAACAGTACGAACAAGTTATCTTTAAAGTGTAGTAATCACCTTAAGATATAATAAGAACACAACCTTGAAAAATTCCACTTCATCTGTAAATAAGTAATAAATAACCTTCTTCGCCAATGAAAATAAAAACAAGCCTTTAATCTTTTAAGAACATAAAACAACTCTCTTCTGTGTGTGTTTCTTCCCCTTTGTGTGTGTAGTAACAAATAATGCTAGCGGCAGAATAACATGACAGCAGTAGAATCACTCTAGCATAGCAGTAGAAACTTCCATATGAACGCCATCAAACTTTAATGAGCAAACAACCAGATCCGAATTTTTCTTGTTTTTCTGCATTTTTCGACAAACCAAAACCTTGTAACATCCTAGATCGAGAGCCCCCGCTCTGATACCAACTGTGAAAACTTATTTCAGACTATCTAACTAACAATAAGTTTGGTGACCGTTTATGGGCTCAAGGCTGTTAGACCTTGATCTAGGATTTTAACTATGATAAGTACGATGATAATATTGGCGGAATATTCAAATGAAAGAATACAATACTATCACAACAAGGTTTTTCCAACTTCTCTGTTTGTTATTAAATCAGCCTCAATGCTATGTGATCAAGTATAACACAATTACACTCTAATCAGGGATCAATGATCCTTGAGGCTAAACAAACCTAACAACATCAGACCCCTTGTCTGATGTTCCTACACACACACTCTTTTGATGTTTTACATATTGACACCCTTTGGTGTTTAAATTCTAAGCACACTAGAACACTACATAAAACATACATAGTATCTAAGCTATGATCTCCTTTTTATAGAACAAAGGAGATCATTACAAAGTTGTTAAGTCTTGTCTACTACTTGCTTGTGTATGTCAGTCATTAAGATACAACTTGTATCTTTGTTTACAACTTTGTTGACTGAACAAATATCTAGATATTATCTATAGTATATAAGTGATTCATATAAATAATATCTTCTTCATCCTTATCCATCCAGCAGTAGTATGACTCATAGCAGCACCTGATACACTAGAAGACTTAACTGTGTAATCACCAGACTTAACCACCAGACTTAACTAGGAGACTTAACTGGGAGACTTAACTAGGAGACTTAACCACCAGACTTAACTGGATAATCACCAGAATTAACCACTCCTGCAACCAGAATTAATGTTTCATTCTTCTTATTGGGAATTAAATATTCTGAAGATTAAGTATCGAGAAATTCTCCTAAGTGATTAATTCTGGTTGCAGTAGTATTAAGTCTGGTTGGTACCTGGTTAAGTCTGCTGGTTAAATCTGGTTAAGTCTGGTCTTTGAATATTAAGTCTGGTGGTTAAGTCTGCTTGATTAATTCTGGTGAGTACCAAAATTAAGTCTGCTCTTCTAAAGTTAAGTCTGCTTGCTGGATGGATAAGTGTACTAAAGTCAATTATACACGGTAGATAATATCTTACCCCATGTGCTTAGTCAGTATGTTATATTCACAGAACAAGTTGTAAACATAGATACATGTTGTATCTTAGTTACTGACTCACATAAGCTAACAAGTAGTTTGACAAGACTTGACAAGACTTAACAATATTGTAAAGATCTCCTTGGACTATAAAAGGAGATCTTAGCTTAGTCATAAGTGTGGATGTCTAACTAGTGAAAATCTTGTGATTAAGTTTTATATGTTGAATAGAACCTTTGATAAAACTTTCATATTCATAACGGTCAAGAACAAGAACAATCATAAACATTATCAATAATATTGAATCCTTTGGTATTATACTTTCGGTGTTCATTGTTCAATACACCCAAGCATCACTGTTCCATTTCCATAACCAAAATAACCTTCTAAGTGTGATTAAGTAGATTCCGCATACTTAATCATATTAACTCAACTTATCATATACACAAAGCAACGAAGGTCTAACAACCTTATAGTGTATCGAAGCATCCTCTCATTTTACAAGGGTACAACCACTCCCAACACTCTTTGTGTTTTAAGGACTAAAACACTAACCTCACTCCACTGATATAAATGATACAAACAATGATATGTAAACTAGTACAAGATCACACAGTGGCTAAGCTAGACGGATAACGACAGAACGTTGATCCTTGTATGTTTGATCCCTTTACTACAAAAAGAAAGATCAAATGAGATGAATGAATGATATGGGTTAGTAAATGAATGAGTATGTATTTAAACTATATGAGTGATGAGAATGGCCAAATGATCATCTTGCTATTTATAGGCAAAGCTGAGCAACAGGCGGCGGATCCGGCGGATCCCAAAACTTGGATCCGTCTTTGTATCCATTTGGATCTGCTGTGTCAGGCTAGCTAAGAGATCTTCAAATCTTTCCAAATCTTGCCATATCTTTCCATATCTTCAAATGTCAACTTTTTGGCTTGAAGATCTAAACAAAATATCACAAAATCTTACCAAGATTGTGTATATGACGCATGCCATGATGTCATCCTAACTTTTGAAAAATAAAGTTTCCATTTTAGGAAATAAACATGTAAATGTATAAAATGTAAATTCTAATGATCTTGTGAAATGTAAATGTGTTCTAAAAAGACTTTAACTTGTATTTATGATTTGCTAAATGATATACCTTGTATTTGTCATTAACAAAACTAAGTAAAGATCGTAAAGTATAAATAACGTTTTTGGGACGATATTTGTATTAACAGAAACTGTTGTTGCCTTAGCAGTAGAAAACTCTGTTTTCTTTTGAATGGGTCTTTTTGGTGCAGCAGTAGTAATTGTCCTAGTAGCACCATTTCTTAGCAAAACTTCCCTAGGAACCATGTTTCTATTGGGGTGAGGGTGAGTCTTTCTAGCAAAATTCCTATGGTTCACCCTAGTGTGTTGGTTCCAAATAGGTTTTTGAGCAGATGTTCTAACAGGCCTTTTATAATAACAATCTTCCTCTAAGTGCTCAAAACTACCACAACTGTAACATGCATTCTTAACCAATTCAAAATCACTACCTAACTTGTGTGAAATTAGGCTATTCCAATTTATTTGGTTTACCCTAGGCAAGTTATTAGTTTCAAATTGATGCTTGAGCAGATTCTTCCTAGACTTTTTGGTGGCCCCATTCCCACCAAATCTGAGTTCAACAGCATCCATCAACTCCTTAGCAGACTGAGTGTTACTAAAACTCAATTGATATTCATTTGGTATACCCATCAAAAGAATATTGTGAGTTTTGATTTCCAATTTCCTTTGTGCCTTCTCCTCATTAGTTTCAATAGGTAAAGGTCTTCCATCAGCACCCTTAGCAGGTAGAGTATCTCCAGTCTGAATGACTTCCCACATGGAGTAGTCAAGCATCTTCATGTACTGCTCAATCCTCATCATCCAGAGTTCATACTCACCAGCCTTCAGCATTGGTACCTTTGAAGCAGTCACCATATGAGTAGTATCTGAATCCATTGCTTATGTAGATGATGAACAGATCTGAGTTTAAGAAATTCTTCTTGATAGCAGTCTCTAGATCACAAGCTCTGATACTACTTGTTGATCCCAGTTGAGCTAACGATCTTGTTGATTACCTTAGACGTAGATCTAAGACAATAGGTATAGAGACTGTTCTTGAATGATCTATTAAATACTATGCGGAAACTAGTATTTAATCTTAAGAAGAATTATGAATCGAACACACAAGAATTCTCTCAACTATCACCTCAATATATTAATATACGGTTACTCAAAAGTAACAGGGTTACAATAACCTTGAAGTGAATCGAACAAACAATAATACGTATGCTAACCCTAACCCTAGATCCTCCTTTTATAGACTAAGGAGTCCTAGTCGGTTACATTACTTTCTATACAAGATAATATCTATTCGTATCATTACTATAATTATCTAACAAACATTACATGTTTATCTAATAAGCAGTAGAATGATTTACTCTAGCAGTAGGATCTTCGTAGCCTAGCAGTAGAATCATACTTAGCTTATTTCTTCAATCATCTCAAAAACTCAGCAGTAGAATAAATACACTAGCAGTAGAATCATTTAGTCTAGCAGCAGAATGACACTTAGTGTATTTTCCGATAAGAACCATGAGCAGCATAATCAACCTTAAGAAGCAGCATCTTCAAACCCAACAATACTCTTGTTGAAAAACGAATCCCTCTGATCCTTTCTACCATACCTTCATCAGTCCAATTCATGGCGACACCTCTTCCGACTTCATCATCAATTCAAATGGCTATTTACACAAATACATACTATGACCACATAATAAATAAACACGCAAAAAAATAATAATAATAATAACAAATACACATTACTGTAAATCAAACCTTTTTTTTACTTCCGCCTTATTTGTGATCCATAAATCTCACTGAAAATAGTTGGAACCTGCAATTAAACAAAACCCATAAATAAAATGACAAACTTCTTATAAAAAAATAATAAAATAAAATAAAATTTAAACAAAACCCATAAAAATGAAGTAATTGTTGGTCGGCAAGATTGGGGTCACTGGGATTTGTGAATTAGGAAGAAAGCTGATTCATGCATACAGTGAATTAGGGAGAAAGCTGGGTTGGGATTCTCGGTTGAAACTTTTTGTTTGTTTCAAAAAAGAAACTTACTCGAAATGAATATTTGGCTGGTAAAGTGATATCATGCGGGATTGGGGTCACTGGGATTACTGAATTATGAGAATATAGTATGCCTAACATTCAAATATTTCCATTTAAAGTGCTTATTTACTCTAAATAAACAAAAAGTATGCTCCATCGTAAAAACCAATGCAAGCTGATGGATTAAATCTGCATATATACCCCTCATTACACCATATGCTTCAATGTTTGTATCAGTCATCAGTGTATGTATGTGTGCGTGGATGTGTGTGCTGAAGTGCATACCCTGTCCTGTAACCATTTCACGCAGAGGTAACCAAAACATCATATCCTAAGCCTAACCTTTTATCACCCTAACAGCAAATGCTTAAAACAATCTGTTAACCATTGACGACTAACTATTGTACATTTCAAATTTACCATATCAGATTTCCCAACCACAACCTATCTCAAGAACTCGATACTTCATTCAAATACTGATCCAATCTTTGTTCTTGGGAAAGTAAATCAAGTTTAACGTTAGAACTATTTCAAAACCTATTCAAAATACAAACTATATGTAGTAATCTGATTTCTAATTTAAAATTTTATCCCTCATAATTCTCAAATTCAATAAAAGAAAACAACTAATGAAGCTCTTTACCTCATAAAGAAATTTCGGAAAACATCTGGGTCGCATTCACGTCAAGCTACAAAACATGGGCATTTTCGGCTTCTATATTGTGTGGAAAACTAGAAGGGGGGTTGAATAGTTTTACCGTTTTAAAATTTATTTGCTTTGAATACTTAGTATGAATTCAAATAATGCAAATAACAAACAATAAATAATATGCAAGTAAAGAAAGAAACGATCAAACCACAACACGATTGTTTATAGTGGTTCGGTCTACAAGGACTCTTTTTCCTTGCCCTACTCCACTCCCCGAGTCTCTAACTCGAGATTTTTTCTTCACTAATCAACAAGCTCCTTTAACCGGCGGAGAAAACCTTTACACGTCGCTTACACAAATTTTCTGACATAAAGCTGGATGTCGAGTTCTTTTACAAGGGTACAACCACTCCCGTCACACTATGTATTTTGAGGACTAAAATACTAACCGATCACTACAGAGGTTTTATGATTGTTTGGTACAAACAATGATGTATGAAGAACAACAATTCACACAGTGACTAACTAACAAGTCTTGCAACGCTTTGTTGAAGCTTGTGATGCTTTGATCTTCTTGCTACAAAGAAGCTCAATGAAATATGAAATATGAATGAGTTAGATATGAATGAAAAAATGTATGATGTTTTTTATGCTTGTAAGTGATAAGAAAACATCAAGTTTTTTATGCTTTGTTGAAGCTTGTGATGCTTTGATCTTCTTGCTACAAAAAAGCTCAATGAAATATGAAATATGAATGAGTTAGATATGAATGAAAGAATGTATGATGTTTTTTATGCTTGTAAGTGATAAGAAAACATCAATGCGTGGCTTGCTATTTATAGGCAAAACTGCCTCAACAAGCCACGGGTGGGACGGATCCAAATGAAGGGATCCGTCCGTGTACCTGTTTGGTTCCGTGGGAAACTGACAGAAAATCTCCACAAATCTTAATCAAATCTAACAAAGATATTTCCATATCTTTCCAAGGATTCATTGAGTAAAGATCTAAACAAGATATTCATGATATCTTCCAATGATTTTCAAAATCTTCTAAAGATTTCAAAGCGATGCATGCCATGATGTCATAATACATTTCCATTTTTAGATTAAAATGTATATGAAAGTGAACTTGTAAAATGTATATGAAAGTGAACATGTAAAATGTATACACTAGTTAGGTGATGTTTTGTGTTTATAAAAGACTTGTGACTATATATGTAAAAGACTTAACTATATTTATGTTTTGCTAAAAATAAAGTTTATAATTGTCGTTAACAAAATATAGCAAAGATCGTAAAATATAAATAACGTTTTTTAGACGATATTTGTATTAACAATCTCCCCCTTTTTGTTGAGGACAAAACATAAAGTTTATTTTTAAGCAATGAGATAAATAAAGTGCAAGTTTTTAAAAATATATATTAAACTAGTTTTATGCAAATGTGTGAGTTTTGAGTTTAATATTTTCTCTCCCTTTTTGTCGAAACAAAAAGAAAAACAGCGTAGCAGAATGTGGTGCAAGCCCTTAGTCAATACTCCCCCTAGTTAGGGTGCATGGATTTTGAGTGCTTGATTAGCTCCCCCTTGGTCAATACTCCCCCTAGTTAGGGTGCCAAGTATAAATAAGTGCTACAAAACAAAGGTTAGTGATAAATAGTTCAAACCAACTATGGATATAATGTACAATAAGAAGTCACAACCAACACACAAACATCAATAAACATCATTCATTAGTATAATATTTTGTGACAAAAGTCACAAAATTGGAAAATAATGTAGATGTTATAAAAGGAAATGCAAGAAGAAAGAATAACTTAAAAAATAAAAAATAAAAATAACTTAGAGAAAAAAAAATCCTAAGATGTGAAGCTCCTAATGTGATCATCTATTGAGGAGGATGAGAAAGATCGTTAAGACGCTCGAGGATGTGTTTTAAAATGAACCTCATCTCATTTTGGAGTTCATGAACCATTATTTTGGTTCTTTCACTAAGATGAGCGGTTCTTTCACACATGGAGCAACCATGGCGAAGGAAGTTTGGTGGTAGAGTAGGTTCGTTTGTTGGTGGTGGTGGTGGTGGAATATTTGTTGATTGGTGGTTGGGATTTGGTGGAGTTATGATTGAAGAAAGCAAGGTGGTTTGTAGTTTCATGGCTTCATGGAGGTTAGAATCCACCATGTTGGAGAAGGCTAAGAGGTGGTTGAGTTCATCATTGATTTCACCTTGAGTTTGTGGAGGATCAATCCACATGGACTCGTCAATGTCCCTAAGTGTAGGTGAGAAGGGTTGAGGTTGTTGAGGTAGTGGAGCATGATCTCTGTAGAGTGGATCATGGATTTCCCTATAAATAGGGTGGAAGAGTAAGGGTTGTTGTTGTGATGGTTCACAATCAAATGGTAATGGTTGTGGATTTATTGATCTTGGTGGTAGGTCTTCTAAAGTTTCCAAAAACGGGTATGGAGAGGTCGTTGGTGTAGCGAATAGTTCCAATGGTTGAAGTTTTGGAGATCTTGGAGGTGATGGTGATTTGGGTATTTGAGATGGAGCGGGAGGTGGTGTGGTGGCTATTGGTGTCTTTGTTGGTGGTGGAGTTGTTATGATGATAGGTGAAGGTGTTGGAGTGGCCAAAGTGAAAAAGTTTTCATCATGGATAGGAGATGAGATGTTGAGTGGTGAAGAGTTTGATGATGATGTGTTTAGGTTGACAAAGAAACAAGGTTTTACACTAATCCTAGCCGTTCTTCTAGGTGGTCTTAAGGGTGATGAAGAGTTGGTTGATTTTTTCAATATGAAAAATGCTTGAGATATGCAGAAATTCACAGGAAATGGTGGTGAAGTTGTGAGAAATGATCATCCTAGAGGTTCTAATTTATAGAATTCAAGATTCATGGAAGAGTGTGTTTGGATTTGATGTTAAACCATACAAAAATGGTGGTTTCTAATGATTTGGAAGTGGAAAAGAAGGTTGTCAAATCATCAAAGTCAATCCAATGGGGTTGAGTTGAGTGAAAGAGGAAGGATATGCAGTTAATGCATGGCAATGAGTGCAAGATCTTTGATGCCACTGATCCACGGATAGCAAGGAACCGAATTTAGGGATCCTTGCTTTATGGAGAAAGGTAACTTGAGTGGATTTTTGGAATTTCAATTTTTGGTAGGAAATGGTTTTCCTATTGGTCTAAGTGAGCTAAGATGATCTTAATATGAGGGAATAGCAATAAAAGTATCCTAATAACAAGAATGAATGATCTAGAGTGCGGGATTAATAGAAAATTTTAAAAATATAGTTGTTGTCTGATGGAACCATTCGACAACACAGGCGGTACCATGAATTTGGTTCCGCCTGATCCGTCAGGCAAATTTTGGTGGAACCAAAATTTTGGACGGACGGAACCAACTGTTTGGTTCCGTCCCATCCCCAGTCCAAAAAAGTAAACAGAGGGCATTTTTGAACCCCCGAACCCCATTCAAATCTCGTAAATTTTTCTAAAACATGTGTAATTAATTAGTTGTGATTAGAAAATAACAATAAAACAAGTATTAACACATGTAAGGGTATAGATCAAGCAGGGGCTAATAATTTCACTAATAATGTGAAAAAAATGGGAAAATGATAACATCAAGATGTTATCTACCTGCATGACAATGTTAGTTCACATAATCATTCAAAGTTTAGTTATCATCCTACGACAAAAAAATTACATCAAACATCATTTTTTTTTTGGAGCAAATGTACCAAACGCTCATAAAGCCTCTCATTGCCTATCCATTTTCTTGTTAATCTTTGATAGGAATCTTCCAATGCACTTGAACATTCCTTTTGTTTGCTTGAATTCCTCCGATGGATTTTCAATGACCGGGAGTTGTTGGAAGTAGTCAAGAGGAGGACGCCTAGAGTTGGAAAGTCCATCATCCTCACTCATTGATGATGATGAGGAGGAAGTAGGTGGATGAGGACGTTTTCCTTGAGTCTTTGATACTCTCTTATCACTTAATGGCACAAATATGTGATCAACAAAGGAGTAGTCAGGACAAAACCCTCTAGCATTGGGTGGAATGGGTGCAAAGGCTCTAAAGAAACGGGTGAGAAGCATCCCGTATGGAAGAGCGGTGGTTCCTAGCATGGGTATGTCCGCCATCCTTTTGGCAACATAGTTGGCTAAGTTAAAAGGTTGATGGGTAGACAAGCTATAAAGCATATAACAAAGACAAGCATTGATGTGATCACGATTTCCAATGGTACACAAGACATTAGCCCTAAGGATTTCTTCCCATTTTTTGAATTGAGGCTTGAGTTCATTGAGATCCATGCCAAATGGGTCTCGGTTGATTTCATTACCCGTGTGGGTTGTTCTTGTGTTTGAAGTTCTTGGAAGGAAAAGATGTTCTCGGATTATTTCTTTGGCAACTAAAGGAGTGTCGTATGGAGGCATACGATCAACGATGGAGTCAAGGATTGATATGGACAATTTATCCGAGTAAAGGCATGTACTTTCACATGGAATTCCAAGGACTTCCGCAAATTGATTGAAAGGTATGTTGAAGTCATTTTGGTTTACTTTGAATTGGATTGACATGAGACCATAATCAAAGGTTGTGAGAACAACACTAGCATAGAACTCTAAGACAAATCTAGGAAAAATTTGTTCGTTGATGTCTAAGAGACCATCAAAGCGAATGGTTGCAAGTTCTTGACGAATGTTTGTCCTTCTAGAAAGGATGGGTCAATGGTTCTACCCTCATGAACATAACGTTTTTCTAGAGCCTTAAAGATTTTGACTTGAGCCGGAGTAAGACCCTTAGTTTTGTGATGTTTGGGAAGGTAGTTTAGAGTGTCTTTGTGGTCATAGAAAGTTGCGGGAGGCATGATTGATCCTAGATACAAAAATTACATACTTTAATCGAAACTAATGAGAATTTAGATATAAAGTTCTAGTGTGTGCTTATATGAGGACAATGTGGAGGTGCGGTTATCTCGACTCCTTGTAATGCATAAAAACTAATTTCTTTTAGCAAATTTTGTAATAAAACGAGAGATAACCCAAACGCTCCTAATTCAATGTAGCTTCAATTGAATGTACCCAAAAATACATATTAGTTATGTACTTCCTTTAGCATTCAAGAGACATTATGCAAATGATGTTTTAAACATAACGTTTTTATTTGTATGAACAATGAGAAAAAAAATTGTCCTAATTGTGAGAAGCTTTTTACAAAAATTTGACATGGGGCTTTTAGTACATTATGATAATGTCTTACAAGATGCAATTCCTAACTAAAGGAAACATGATTAGTTATGTAATTTAACAAATGTACTTCATGATTTATCAAAGAGATGCATAATCCCAAAGTTTTGGTTTTGTGCAAGAAATAGAAGCCCTAGAATCAGATCAGGAGTGTAAATGTAGTTAGGAAACTTACAGTGTTGATTGGAGCACAAATTGGTTGAAGGAGATGCCTAAATTTTGAGAGTGATGTGTTATGGGACGAGTTTGAGTTATTTGTATGTTTTGGGTATGAGAAAGGAGTGTTTGTTTAATATATTCAAAAACTAACCCACGAACCTACGGATAGGGCGGAACCAAATATTTGGTTCCGCCCTTGTTGTCGAAGGGTTCCTTGGGACCAGTTTTGGGTTTTGGTCAGTTTTGTCGTGTTTGGTTAAGCTAAGGTTTAAGCTAAGATTTTAACTACAAATTTGGTTCCATTAGTCCTAATCCAAGTCTAAGAAGATTAAATGGTTCTCGCTTAAGGGGTTTTGTAAGGATATCGGCAATGTTCTCTTCTGAGGATACTTTCTTGATTGAGATGTTTCTTTTTTGAACATTGTCGCGAAGAAAGTGATGACGGATTTCAATGTGTTTGGTTCGATCATGTTGAACTGGATTTTTACTAAGATCGATAGCTCCTTTGTTGTCGCAAAGAATAGAGATGTTGTTAAGTTGAATTCCGTAGTCGACGAGAGCTTGCTTCATCCAAAGAGCTTGTTGACATGCTTTTCCTGCTGACATGTATTCGGCTTTGGTTGTTGAGATGGCTAGAGCCGTTTGTTTCTTTGAAAACCATGAGGTAAGACAATGCCCAACAAAAGTACAAATACCACTTGTACTTTTTCTATCGACATAGTCACGGGCATGGTCCGAGTCGGCATACACTATGGTTTCAACACCCGTTCCTTTGGGATACCATAATCCTAAGTGTGTAGTACCTTTAATGTATCTAAATATTCATTTTACGGCTTCAAGATGGGATGTTTTAGGATCTTCTTGAAAGCGAGCACATAGACAAACACTAAACATAATGTCGGGTCTACTAGAGATAGAGTAGACTACCAATCATTCATCTATATTTAGTGTTATCTACGGATTCACCTTCTTCATCTTTGGTGAGTTTAGTTTTCGAGGACATAGGCGTTTTCATAGGTTTGGAGTCTTCAAGACCAAATTTCTTAAGCATATCTTTTATTTATTTAGATTGGTTAAAGAATATCCCATCTTCTAATTCTTTTATTTGAAGACCTAAGAAAAAGTTTAGTTCTCCCATCATACTCATCTCAAACTCGTCATGCATGATTTTTGAGAAATCATCACATAACTCTTGACAAGTTGATCCGAATATGACGTCATCCACATATATTTGGACAATGATAATATGTGAATCCTTTTTCTTGGTGAAGAGAGTGTTATCTACTAAACCCATGGTGTACTTATGGTCAACTAGGAATGTTTTAAGTCAATCATACCAAGCTTTTGGTGCTTTCTTAAGTCCGTATAAAGCCTTTTAAAGTTTGTAAATATGATTTGGTTTTTCAAAATCGGTGAAACCCGTAGGTTGAGTGACATGCACTTCATCATTTATAAAGCCATTTAAAAATGCACTTTTGACATCCATTTGAAAAAGTTTGAAATCATATGCACATGCATATGCAAGTAAATTCTAATAGACTCGAGCCTAGCAACCGGAGCAAAAGTTTCATCGTAGTCAATGCCTCTTGTTGATTATAACCTTGTGCTACTAGCCTAGCTTTGTTTCTAGATACTACACCATGTTCATCCATTTTATTTCGAAAGACCCATTTTGTTCCAATTATTGTTTGACTTTTTGGTTGAGGAACTAATGTCCAAAAATCATTTCTAACAAATTGATTTAAATCTTATTGCATAGCAATGACCCAAGATTCATCTTTTATAGCCTCGTTTATATTTTTGGGTTCAATGGTCGAAACAAAACAAAAGAAGTTACTTTGATTTTGGACTTTCGATCTTAAGGTTCTTTCATTAATATTTCCTATGACACTATCTAATGGATGACTTTTAGTTCTTTGACATTTACAATTTCTCTATTTAATAGTTTACCTTCCTTGTCATTATTTAGATTTTCTTGGTTTTCAACAAGTTGACTTTCAACTAAGTCATCATCTACCAAAGGTGATGTCTTAGAGGTAGGTAGACTTTCGTCAAATGTTACGTTTAGCGATTCCTCGACTCTTAAGGTTTCTTTTTTTAGAACTGTTAGCTTTTATATTTTTAGAAAGTGATGGTCATTTGTATCATGTAGAAATAGTGTGTGTCGTGTAAATGAACAACCATTGTAAGGCTTGTGTTGGACCAAGTTATTAAAAGATCAAGTAAAGACAACAAAAGCCCAAGTCCAACATAAGCCCACCCAAGAGCCTTTTAGGGCAACAAAGGCTCCCTCTTTTCCTATAAATACCACACTCTCACACTCATTTTGTGTGCCTCTTAGTCTGGTAAAGGTGTGAGAGTGTGTGTGTGTTTATTACTCTTGTAATATTCTCTTATGGTATTAGTAATCATTCGACCAAGGTTTTGTATCACACGCATCATCTTCTCTTTTCATCTTTACTTTATTAGTTCTTTAAGAGTGTCACGTTAGAGTAGTTGTTTAATATAGTTTAGTTTGTTGTGTTTAAGGTTGGTACGATTTAGATCTAGATTTTACAAGAACAATATAAGCTTTGCTATTTTGAGAATATCCAAGGAACACGCCTTCATAATACTTTGGGTCAAATTTGGTGAGATAATCCTTAGTCTTTAGAATAAAGCACTTGCATCCAAAAACTCTAAAGTAGCCTAATGTAGGCCTTTTGCCTCTATATAGTTCATATGGATTTTTATTCAAAAATGGTCTTATTAAAACTCTATTTAAGATATAGGTAGATGTGTCAACGGAGTTACACCAAAATTTTTGTGGTTTGTTTTGTTCATTAAGCATTGTTCTACTCATCTCTTGGAGAGTCCAGTTTTTACGTTCTACTAAACCTTTTGACTGAGGAGTACGAGGAGCTGAAAAATTATGTGTTATGCCATTAGCATCACAAAAAGCTCCAAATTGAGTTTCATTATCAAATTCATGACCATGATCCGTTCTAATTGACACAATGCTACTTCCTAGTTGATTTTGAATTTTCTTACTAGAATTTCAAATTTATCAAAAGCTTCATTTTTACCTATGTATTGTGACACGAAAAGTGCCATAGCCATCTCGTGCAATCCCGTTCAGCACTCCAAGACCAAGCATATTAGATTCCGCTACCACTTTATCAAGGAACACGTCGAAGAGGGTACTATTGAATTATTTTTCGTGAAGACTGAATACCAACTTGCCGATCTATTTACTAAAGCCCTCCCAACAGAGCGGTTTGAATACTTAGTTCATCGAATTGGAATGCGAAGACTAACTCCCGAAGAGTTTGAAAGTCTTCTCGAATCTTCTTGAATTATCTCATGAAGCTTCGCATGTAAATATTTTTGAAAAACAAAATACAAAATTTAAAAAACCAACAAAAACAAAATATAAAAATAGAAATTTTTTAAAAGACATAAAAAATACAAAACATAAAATCCAAAAATATTCTTCTCACGACATGTCTCTCGTATAATCGATATTTTGTACGTACCTAGAAATGTCATTCAACAATGATACGGGCATGTACAGATGCTTGAGCGAGAGTTCATTTAAATGTTTTCTAAAACATGTCGTTTCTCAAAATTCTAATCAGACGGCTTTCGTATATTTCAGTACGAAACCCGCGCTACATTGATGACTTCTGATTATTTCCGATCAGGACTCACATTGTTAATGGCAAAATCAAAACAAAACCTTGAGCACATGATCAAGATTTTTCAAAAAGATTTTTCAAAATCTTTCTCAAAATTCTGTGCTCAAGATACTCCCTCTTAAAACTCAAATGTTTTAAAATATGCTTTATTTAAGGGGGAGTATAAAATTTAAAAATGCACAATGTTCCAATTTCATGCTAAAATCCGTCTCTCTCCAAACAGTTTCATTTTAATCAAGTTGATATAAAAAATATCACTACATGCTATTTTTGAGGGGGAGAGGATGTGATTAAAGGTGATCAAGAAGTGAATCTCAAATGAGCTCAACTCCGTATGAACCCTCGAATTGACGAAACTAAATGTCCGTTATCGAAAAGACTAGTCCGGGACGGGTAATAATTTCAAGCTGGTTCATCCAGTGATGTAAACGTGTCTCGCAAAGGACTTGTCTGAGTAGAATGTACCAATTAGAGAGATGATCATTGAATATGACCGGGATGGGTAATAATTTCAGACTAGTCTAACTAGTGATGTAAGAGTGTCTCGCGAAGGTCATGTTCATTGAAAATCGATCAATTCAAAAATGTGCGAACTCTACCCGACATGTGCAATTTTAGTTAAAAATGCATGAGCACATGTGAAGGGGGAGTATTTCAATAATATAAAACTCTCAAAGTGCTAACTAAATGTGTTTATTCATAAACACTTTGAGAGATTTTCAAAAGGTTTTATGGTATGTGATCAATAAATCTAGGATAATCATGGAGTAATAAGGTGATTATGGTTAGGTTAATGTCCAATGATCCGCCAGAGCCGGAGGGATCTACCCAAGGACAATTCCAATAGATTAGAATTAGAAGTCCTTAGGTAAGATTGAAAAAAAGGAGTAAATGAGAAAGGGAAAGAAGGGGTTGAAGAATTAAAAAGAAAAGTTGAATGAAAGGGTGAAAAGAAATAGCCCTCCATGAAAACTTAGGGCAGAAACCGGGTCACCAAGGTGATGCTGATATTGAAGACAAGACGTCATGGACCCAGTGACGCGCTGCACCACCCCTCCTAGCCACTCAGATATCTCTTAAAAGATATTTGTTTCATTTCTCACGGAGAACACTGCATAATCTATCGGCCTCTCACTCCGAGATGTGTTGATATTGAAAAGGTGGCACTCTGCTCCATGCCTCCGACTACTAAAACTAAAACGCACAATCGAGTCTAGAGCCATGAGATTCATTAAAAATCTCTTAGGAACACTTTCCATATAATACCCTTGCGTTCACCAAAAAGGACACAAGGTGTACAAGAGTCTTAATGAGATCCAAGGATCTTGCCAGTCATATCAATGATGGTTATTATGCTTCAAACGGTCTACAGTCGTGGGGTGATCTCCAACGACTCACTGAATCGTGGGTGCACTTCAGTGTGTCCGTGAAAGCTCTCTCGGGGGTATCCGGTTCAGAACGGCCTGGGGGAGATTAGAGAAAGTCTTCACACTATGCTGTTGACGATCTCGAAATCCTAACCCGTAAGCGCTGGATGATTATTACTAACAGTTTTATGCAGCTACCTTAAACATCCATCAACCATCATCATACATCAAACATCTTCACCTCAGCATACTCATACTTATGAAGAACATCCCTCATCAAAGCTCAAGTGTTAAAAGTTCAAGACAACGAGATCAAGTTAAAGACAAAGTGTAACAACCAAGTCAAGAGGCTAATCAAGATGTCAAGAACAAGTTCATATGTCAAACGATGAAAGATTAAGAGGAGATTGTTAGCAAGGGAAGATTGTTAGCAGAAGTTTACAGTCCAAGATGTATGAGTATGTTGGAGGACGCGACGCATCATCACGAGAAGATGTTGATCAAGGCAAGAACCACCAAAAGACGATTACTTTGAAGATCACAGTGCATGAAGGAACATTGAGTGAAAACTATTCTACAACGACACACAAAGTTAAAGACGTTGAAGACAAAAGACCATTCACCGGAGCATCATTGAAATGACCATCCCTTAGGGGGAGATTGTTAGCTTTTATATTTTTAGAAAGTGATGGTCATTTGTATCATGTAGAAATAGTGTGTGTCGTGTAAATGAACAACCATTGTAAGGCTTGTGTTGGACCAAGTTATTAAAAGATCAAGTAAAGACAACAAAAGCCCAAGTCCAACACAAGCCCACCCAAGAGCCTTTTAGGGCAACAAAGGCTCCCTCTTTTCCTATAAATACCACACTCTCACACTCATTTTGTGTGCCTCTTAGTCTGGTAAAGGTGTGAGAGTGTGTGTGTGTTTATTACTCTTGTAATATTCTCTTATGGTATTAGTAATCATTCGACCAAGGTTTTGTATCACACGCATCATCTTCTCTTTTCATCTTTACTTTATTAGTTCTTTAAGAGTGTCACGTTAGAGTAGTTGTTTAATATAGTTTAGTTTGTTGTGTTTAAGGTTGGTACGATTTAGATCTAGATTTTACAAGTGGTATCAATCGCCAAACATAGATTTAGGATATAGTTGTGTTTGTTTTGAGTTTTACGTGGGTTATTTAAGAAAAAGGTTCAAGCTTTTTACTTATTTCGACTTATTTCGTGAGTTTTACAAGTAAAGGTTCAAGCTTTTTAGTGATAACGTGCGTATAATTGAAAAAGGTTAAAGTTTTTTGTGTTGATCGTGAGTTTAAGGGAAAAAGTCGTGAACTTTTTGTGGGTTTAACGTGGTTTGTGAAGTATTACTCGTGAAAAAGTTCATCACCAAAGGTCCACGGTTCGAATCATCTTGCTACGCATTGATTTTTATCATTTCTTGTACAAGAAATCAGATAAAAAGAGCTTCACATCGTCATTGGATAATCCACTTTCTTGTATAAGAAAGTTGATTCAAAGTCTCATTTGCGATAACTTTGGGTTTGTCGCAATTTAAATTGCGACAACTTAGGGTTTGACGAAATTGGAACTTGCCCATATTATCGTAATTGACAAGGCTGCTCTTATCGCAATTGGATTTGTCAGTTTTATTGCAATTCAAAAGTGTGATTTTATCGCAAATCAGAAAGTCCATTTTATCGCAAATTGGTGTTCTATCGCAAATCACTTCTCGGGTACTTTATCGCAAATCAGATCTCGGACAACAAAGGGTTATCGCAATTAGTTCTCGGACAGTCTGAAACTTTTGCTGTTTGGCAGATTTGGTCCCTTATCGCAAATGCAGCTTTTGTGAACTTTCAGAATTTGCAGATTTGACCCTCGCACTTTACATAAACATTTTTCAAGTTAAATAACTTTTATAAATTTGCTTCGATCGTGATTTCTTCAACAATCAAAAGTGAACTCGGTATTTTTGCGCTTGTATAAGTGTAGAAAATACTTCGACAATCAGATATCTACCCTCTTGTATAAGAGTGTTAGATTTTTATATAAATTATCAATTTATATAAGGGATAATTACTAAAATAGACCAAGTACCCAAGGTAGTTTCCCTATATGTCCCGTACCCCGAAAAATTGGGCAACTCGCCCCGTATGATGACACGTGTCCCAAGTTGCCCAAAAAATGGGAAAGTTGCCCAAAAAATCGGCTGAAAAGTGACACTTGTCACTTGTACATTTAAGTTGCCCAAAAAAATTGCAAGTTGCCCTGCACTATTCAATTATTTTCTGATCTTGGGGCAGAACGGGAAATCAGTTGGTTGCGTGGTCTAGATTAGTAATTATCCCTTTATATAAATTAGATATTTCTATCTAAATTGAAGTTTTACCATAATTTGTATAAATTTTGGTCAAATTGAAATTTTATCTAAATTATAATTTACATAACTTTTGTCGAAATTGTAAACTTTTGATTTTGTCTAAATTATAGTCTAGTCAAATTTAGTAACTTTATTTGATTTGTTTCATTTATCTAAATTGTAACTTCAACGATCATCAACAACAAACCAAGGCTTCACAACAACATCAAAGTTTAACCTTCAACAATCACAACACCTATTTCTTTGCAACGATCCTGCAACAATCAACCTTATCATCCAACAACATCAACAATGACTACTCAACAAGATATTCACGCAGCCGGTGCAGAAAACGGTCCTCCCATGCTAGAAAAAGGTAGTTATCTTCCATGGACAAGCCACATGCTTCGATACTTGAAAACTAAACCTAATGGACAAGGCAAACTCTTGATCAACTCCATCAAGAATGGTCCATTCAAGCCTCGTCAGATTCAAGTAGTTGGTGATCCAAATCAAACACCTCCCATTCCACCATCTTTTCGTGATCAAAAGGAAGAAGAATACACTGCAGATAATTGGAAGCAAATAGAAGCAGATGACTTAACTATGCACTTAATTCAACTCGGTTTACCACAAGAAATATTTTGTGCTGTAGACAGTTGTGAAACTGCTTATGATATGTGGGAACGAGTTCGAAGGCTTTGTCATAGTACGGAAATTGGTCAACAAGACATTGAAAACAAGCTTCTAACTGAATGGGAGAAATTCACATCCACTCCAGCTGAACCAATTGAATCCTACTACACAAGGTTTTGCACTATCATGAATGAGCTCATCAGGAACAAATTGGCTCCAAGGCAAATTGTTCAAAACATCAAGTTCATCAACAACCTACCAGAGGAATGGGGACGATATGTCACAATCGTTAACCAAACAAAGATGTTGATATAAATAATGCCTAAAAACATTATCAATACTTATTCATATCTCTATGTTTTGATGATCACAAAATATAAACTCATCAAACATAAACTTATTAAGTAAACAAGTATTTAGTTGGAAATATTCATTTCTACAACTTAATCACTTAAGGTATGAATGAACAAATGCTTAATGCATTATATGATCAAAGGAACATTTTCTTAATCACTAGAATTTTTATAAAATGACCCAAAACATTTTATATCTTTTAGAAAATCATTTTTTGTATTAAATAAAAATGTTTAATCTTTTATAAAATTATGAATTCAAATTTTCAACCAAAAATGGTAAAAATGTTCCAGAAAACCTTCTCCACAAAAAGACAAATCTAGGCAACGGTCAGATGGGCGGCCCCCTTAATTTTACTAGGCGGTCCCCTTAATTTTAAGGGGGCCGGCCACCTATTTAAGGGGACCGCCCCGCTCCAATAGGCCTCAGATTTGCCTATAAATACTGGTTCATCTCTGGACTTTTTCCTCACCTTTTGCACCCCAAACCTTCTGTTCTAAATCTCCTCTAATCCTTGTAAATCCTTTCTAAAATCCTTTGATCATATTCTCTTAAGTATTGGTTTCCAAGTGATCCAAGCTTCTACCACCCAAGTGCAAAAGAAGAATACTCCTTCAACCACTAGAGAAGAAGTATTACAACTTAGTACCATCTTGCTATCTAAGTTGTTTGTGTAATCATTCATTCATTTGTGTATAAGTTGTGTATATTTGTTAGATAGGTGTGAACATAATTGATTAGGCTAGATTAGTGTGTAAGTAGTTAAGTTGTGAAGAAGTGAAGGTGTGTAAGTAGTGAAGGTGTGAAGAAGAAGAAGAACATACAAGTAGTGCTAGGTAGTGAAGTAGGTGTGAAGCTATTGTGAAGAATGTGTTTAGTCGTGAAGAAGTTGTGAAGAAGGTGTGTAGTTGTAGTAAAGAAGTTGTGAAGAAGTCGTGAAGAAGAAGTTGTGAAGTAGTTGTGAGATTGGTTCTAGCTACGATTAGAACTCGACATCTAGCTTTGTGTCGTTAAACCGGTGTAAGCGAAAGTTGTGTAAGGTTTTCGCCGCCATAAGGGAGCTTGTTGACATAGTGAAGAAAACTCTCGAGTTTGGTGCTCGGGGAGTGGAGTAGGGCAAGGAAGGTGTCCTTGTAGCTGAACCACTATAAATCTCTTGTCTCTCGGTTAGATCTTTCCATCTCTATCTTGCATTTCATTTCATTACTTTATTTGCATTGTTAATTTAGATTTATTTATATTTGTTCATATTGTTCAAGAGTTGAGTTCACATAAATTCGAGTCTAAGTTTTTATAAGTAAATAAAGTTTTCATAATAAAATTAAAAAGACGTAAAACTATTCAACCCCCCCCCCCCCCCTTTCTAGTTTTCCACAATTGGTATCAAGAGCCACGTCAAACAAGATTTTTAAAATATATTGTATTTTAAAACTTGAATCGATCTATGGAATCAGAAAAATATTTAGAAGGGCAATCTATGCAAAGACCACCGCTATTTGAAAGTGATGGTTTTCTTTATTGGAAAAATAGATTCGAAACTTATGTGAAATCAAAAGATCTTGATCTTTTGCATGTTATTACCTATGGTGATTTTCCCCCTATTCAAAATAATCCTTTAACTAAAAGTGATGAAATTGTACCTTTTGAAAAACAAAATGATGATTTAAAAAAGAAACTAGCTAAAAATAATGAGGCAAAAATGGTTATTTATAATGCGTTACCACGTAAAGAATACGAAAGGATCTTTATGTGTGAAACCGCAAAAGAAATTTGGAACTCCTTACTAATAACTCACCAAGGTAATAGTCAAGTCAAAAATAATAAAATAGATCTTCTTGTTCAACAATATGAACAATTTACGATTCCGGAAGAGGAATCAATAGATAATGCTTTTGCTAGGTTTAACACTATCATCACAAGTTTAAAAGCACTTGATGAGAATTTTTCTAGTAAGAATTTTGTTAGGAAATTTCTTAGGGCTCTTCATCCAAAATGGCGGGCTAAGGTTACGGCGATTGAAGAATCGAAGAACTTGTCAACTCTTCAACTTGACGAGTTGATCGGCAACTTGAAAGTCTACGAAGCAATAATAAAGAAAGACTCCGAGATGGGCAAAGGAAAAAGAGAGGAAAGCAAGTCAATTGCATTGAAAGCTAGGAAGGAATCTAGTGAAGAGGATAGCTCAACCTCCGAGAGTGATAACAAAGAATATGCTATGGCCGTAAGAGAGTTCAAGAAATTTCTAAAGAGACGAGGAAGATTCACAAGACAACCACGAGATGAAAGAAGATCGCTTCAAAGAAATAGGAATGATAACTACGGAAAAAGAAAGTGCTTTAGATGTGGAAGCCCAAACCATCTCATTGGCGAATGTCCAAAGCCACCGGGTTATGATTACCAAAACGCCTTTGTTAGTGGAGCATGGAGTGATAGCGACAAAGACGAAGCGGACAAAGCAAACGACGAAAAATGTCTTATGGAAAAGACATAAAATGAGGTACTTTCCGAAACCAAATACTTTAGTGACAAAAATCAATCATTAGACGAAAAAAACCTAGATAATTAATATAATAGGTTATGCAAATTAGGTCAAAAAGTCATGGCTAAAAATAAATCACTAAAACATATTAATAATCGATTAGAAAATGAAGTACTCGAATTAAAAATTAAATTACAACATTTAGAAAAAGGTAAAGAAGTTTTTATATAATGTAAAACATGTCTAGAGGTCAAAAATGAAAACGAAAAACTTAAAGATGAAATTTCCAAACTTGACAAGTTTAAAAATAGTAGTAACTCACTTAAGAAAATAATAAGTGGTCAAGGAACTTCGGGAGATAAAACCGGTCTAGGATTCAACTCAAATAATGTTTCAACTAGTGAAAATAAAAATGTAAAGTTTGAATGTCAATCTAGTAAACAAAAACCATTAGAGTCAAAACCTAAGTATATACTTATAAAAGATAGAAAAATACCTGCACTTTATGGTTTACATCAAGCTCCTAGAGCTTGGTATGATACATTGTCAACATACCTGTTGGACAATGGTTTCCGTAGAGGGAAGATTGACAAGACTTTATTTATCAGAAGACACAAAGTTGATATCTTGCTGGTTTAAGTTTATGTTAATGATATTATCTTTGGATTAACAAACAAGGAGTTATGTGTTCAATTTGAGAAGCTTATGCATGAAAGGTTTCAGATGAGTTCTATGGGTGAACTCACATTCTTCTTAGGATTACAAGTCAAGCAAAAGGAGGATGGCATATTTATCAGTCAAGATAAGTATGTAGCTGATATTTTGAAGAAGTTTTGGTTTACTGATGTGAAACCTGCAAAGATAACAATGGAAACTTCCAAGCCCCTGCTCAAAGATGAAGATGGTGAAGAAGTTGATGTTCACTTATATAGAACAATGATTGGTTCATTGATGTATCTTACAGCTTCAAGACCTGACATTATGTTTGTAGTGTGTTCCTGTGCTAGATATCAAGTTACACCAAAAGTTTCACATCTTAATGTTGTGGAAAGAATTTTTAGATACTTGAAAGGTCAACCTAAATTGGGCCTTTGGTATCCAAAAGATTCACCTTTAGATTTGCTAGCATACACTGATAGTGATTATGCTGGAGCTAGCTTGGATAGGAAATCCACAACAGGAGGTTGTCAATTTCTAGGATGCAGGTTGATTTCATGGCATTGCAAGAAACAAACTGTGGTTGCTAATTCCACAATAGAAGCTGAGTATGTGGTTGCTTCAAGTTGCTGTGGACAAGTGCTTTGGATTCAAAATCAATTACTGGATTATGGGTACAATTTTATGCATACCAAAATATTTATTGATAATAGCACTACTATGTGCATAATTAAAAATCCTGTTTCTCATTCTAAAATAAAGCATATAGAGATAAGACATCATTTTATAAGAGATTGTTATGAAAAGAAGTTAATCCAAATAGTTAAAATTCATACTGACAAAAATGTTGCAGATTTGCTCACAAAAGCTTTTGATGTGGGTAGATTTCAATTTTTGATTGCCAGTATTGGAATGTTAAATCTTTGAAAATTCTTATCTCTTTGTGTTTCTGTAATGTTTTGTAAGGATCAGTACTGGTATATATGTCAATAACTATTTCTGTTGCTAAGTGTAATTAGTACTGCTAGTTATACTTATAACTGCTAGTTTATACTTAAAACTGGTAAGTATAATTGCGTATGTGATTATTAGAGAATGTGTTTTGGTTTGTGCTTTGGTATTTTTGGACTAATTTTTTGCAGGATAAGCAATGAAAAGTGTTGGAGTGCTGATAATTCAGTTTTTTGGAGTGAAAAACTGACTTAGTGCTGCTGAGTATAAGTTAGCGTTGCTAAGCATAACTTACTACTGCTAGGTTTATGTTGCTATGTCTGAGAGTGCAGGGACGATTATGTAACTTCTTCACTTAAGGGTTTAAATCCCCAATTAGATCACTTAATCAGTTTCACGCACTCATAATTTCAAAATCCTCAATTCTCTCTAATAACAAACCCTAACACATTTTTATCATCTAATTTCAAATTCCCCAAATCACAAATCCTAACTCAAAATGTCGTCACGCAAATTTGCTGAGAGTCATAACATGGTTGCCTTTCTTGATAAACCTAAAGAGTCTGAAGGGTTCACAGAAATCATTGATTTCTTGAATGCAAACCCTATAAGGTTTGCATTAACTGTGAATCCTACTATATACATTTCTCACATTAACCAGTTTTGGTCTACTGCTAAGGCCATAACTATTAATGGAGAAGTACAGTTAAAGGCTAATGTAGATGGCCAAGAAATACTTATCACTGAGTCATCTGTTATAGAATCACTTCAACTAGCAATTTTACCATCCACATCATTACCTAAAAAGACCTATACCCGTAGGTTCACCAAAAAGGGCACTCAGCTAAGTTCTTTTTGGGAAAGTGACACCATTATTTCCTAATATGGTGGCACTTGTCCAATCTCAAAACCAGGGTGAAGGTTCAGTAATCCCAACTGAAACCCATCACACACCCACAATTTTACCATCCACATCATCACCTAAAAAGACCTATACCCGTAGGTTCACCAAAAAGGGCACTCAGCTACCTCAGACTAGTGCTAGTATAGATGCAGATGAGGCTACCCATCAGGAGTTGAGAGGTAGTTTGGAAAGGGCTACCACTACTATTGCCAGCTTAGATGCAGTACAGGACAGTGGAAACATTAATAAGACCCAATCCAATGCAACTTCTAATGAATCAAGCTCCCATGGAACTGATTCAGGTGAAGGAAACCCCAGGTGCCAAGAAACCATGGGGGGCTCAAGTGCTCAAACTAGTTTTGGGGCTGAGTCTAGCATTCCCAATTATGCACCACTCGGGAGAGGTAACACACTCCGAAGTGCTGAGGGTAGTATTGAACTCATAAATGAATTGATGGCAAAATGTACAAAAACACAAAAGGAAGAAAAAGGTCCAGCAGCTTACCACTTCTCAAGGTTCTGATATTATCATGTTGAAGAGAAGGGTTAGGTATTTAGAAGGAAGACTGTGAAAACTTTAATAGAACACTTAAGCACACACTTAATATAAGTTTTCTAAACCGTTTTTGGACTCTAGTTTGTTTAGACCTTGATCTAGGATAAACTATGATAAGCATAAGCATAATGATAATATTGGCGGAATATTCAAATGAAAGAATCAATACTATCACAACAAGGTTTTGTCAAACTTTCTCTTTGTTATAAAATCAGCCCCAATGCTATGTGATCAAATATAGCACGATTACACTCTAATCAGGGATCAAAGATCCTTGAGGCTAAACAAACCTAACAACATCAAACCCCTTGTCTGATGTTCCCACACACACTCACTGTTTGATGTTTTACATTTGTAACACACTTTGTATTTTGAGTTCTAAGCACAGTAAAACACTCTGGTGATTAACTTCTAACCACACTTTTTATCTAAGGGTAAGATCTCCTTTTTTATAGAACAAAGGAGATCATTACAAAGTTGATAAGTCTTGTCTACTACTTGCTTGTGTGTGTCAGTCATTAAGATACAACATGTATATGTGTTTACAACTTGTTGACTGAACACATATGAAATATATTATCTACCGTATATAATTGACTCTTATACACAAAATATCTTTTTCATTCTTATCCATTCAGCAGTAGTACGAGTTACTCAGTTATCTTCTCAGCAGTAGCTTCTTTGCACAAGCAGTACTAACTGCTACCTTCTTTGTACTAGCAGTACTAACTGCTACCTTCTTTGTACTAGCAGTACTAACTCAGTAGTTAGTACTGTTAGTTGTAACTTGAGCAAACTTCAACAATACACTAGCAGTAGAATAAAATACTCTAGCAGTAGAATCTTTTATGCCTAGCAGTAGTATCTACTTGGTGTATTTTGCTTATCTTTTCAGCAATCTTTATGTTTCATTCTTCTTGTTTTGTATCATTAAATCTATAGAATATATAAAACCCAACAATCTTCCCCTATTTGATGATGACAAAACAAACACATTCTTGTACGAACTTCCCTAGACGAAGTAGAGAAATTGAGATAATTAAATCTCACCATGAATGAAACAATATTGTCTTCCCCTTAATCCATGCTATCCACCACAATATCTCTTTCCCTTTTTGTTATCAACAAATAGGAAATATAAGCAGTAAAAACTTGGTGTAGCATATAAATGGTTAAGCATCTGAACATTTAAGCTTCCCCAGAAACCCATATGTTAACCATTTGAATCTCCAATTCTGTAGGCTTTATGACTGATGAAGAAAAACTAACCATTACTAACTTGATGCTGAAGTGAAAGAAACCAACCTTGTGTCTTATATCTTGTACTAAATCTGACTTCGAACGTATACCCAACTTTCTTGTATAGGGAGACCGCAATCTCATGACAATAAACTCATCTTCTATGAGACACTGAGCACTACAATGTAACTCCTTTAAGTGTTTGTCATTTTGTAGTCACTTGAACGAACGAACAAGTTATCTTTAAAGTGTAACACCCACTTTAAGATATGATAAGAGCACAACCTTGAAAAATTCCACTTCATCTTCAAATAAGTAACAAGTTACCTTCTTCTCCAATAAGAAATAAAAACTAGCCTTTAATCTTTTAAGAACAAAAACCAACTCTCTTCTGTGTGTGGTTCTTCCCCTTTGTGTGTGTAAACTGAGAACCAAAAATTCGACCATACCTCAACTGTTTCAGCAGCAATTTTCAACGATGCATATCTTACCATCTAAAGCTTAGATTGAAGATCCCTCCGTTGAAAATCTTCCTTGATATGCCAAGAACCTTCAACAAAAATTTTAGCCCGATCCAATGATTAATGAATGAGCTATAGCCTTTGCAAAACTGCTTTGCAGAAAGTTGTGAAAAATTAAGCAAAAACGAATTTTTCTTCTTTCTTTGACAAAAGCTTTGTTAAATCCTAGATCGAGAGCCCCCCGCTCTGATACCAACTGTGAAAACTTTAATAGAACACTTAAGCACACACGTAATATAAGTTTTCTAACCCGTTTTTGGACTCTATGTTGTTTAGACCTTGATCTAGGATAAACTATGATAAGCATAAGCATAATGATAATATTGGCGGAATATTCAAATGAAAGAATCAATACTATCACAACAAAGTTTTGTCAAACTTTCTCTTTGTTATAAAATCAGCCCCAATTCTCTTTGTCAAGAAAGCCCTTTGAATGGGTTTATCTTTACACAGGCAGTTATTTATAACTGAAAACATTGGTTCTCACACAACCAGAGGTTACTATAAACCGAATTCTTGATTAAGTATCTGTTACACACTTAATCCCTTCAAAATGGTTGTAAGCAGTATGATTTTTCATCATAAAATCATATTCATACTGCTAAGTCAAAAGTTTCTTTAAAAAGATTTTCAAAGTGGCTCAGAATAACCATCAAATGATGGACAATAAGTCAATGCCCCATGAATCACCTCTCACAGGAGTTAACACACCTGGAAGTGATGAGGGCAGCAAATAAACTCTTAAGGAATTGATGGCTACATGTACAACATTGTCTGAAAACACGTTCTAATTGGTAGATCAGATGATGGTGAGAGATCTTCCAAATAGAGGAGGAAATGATAAATCTCAGGGGAGGAAATATTTTGGTACATGGTGAGAGATCTTCCAAGCATAGATTAAGGGGAGGAAGATTAACCAAATGTATGGAAGAAAGAAAGATTGTGGTTGTGTATGCTCAGAACAGGGGAGAAATTGATCAAACAGCAGTTGTTGTATCTCCTCCTACAATGGAAAAGACAAGAGCATACAAGATGATGATGTCAGCTTTTTGAGAAGCTAACATGTCTTATTATTCAGCCAATAATAAGAACAAGCATTCAGTTGATGGATGCTGGGAATAAACTTTTTCAGTTGATGGATACTGGGAATAAGCTCTTCAAATGAAGAAAGTTCAAATGAAGATTCTGGAGTATTATATATATTCAGAAGGGATGAAGCATTCAAATGGAGAAAGTTCTATCTAGGTGCTTTCAGTTTCAATTTCAGTTCACTACGTTTGTTCATCACTTGCAAAGGCATGCTGGAAGATGATTTGACTTCTTGGAACAAGCATCCAAGATACACAGCACCATTACCTCTTATAATTCCTCCATCCAAGAAAATTGTACCATCTTTTATTCAAGGTATTGATTGTGTTCAAGACAAAGAAAGATGATGTTATTACTGAAAGAGATTCACAGAAAGTAGATGAGTTACACAGAAAGATATTTAATCTTGAAGAACAAAGGAAAGCTCAGATCAAGAGTCTGACTATGAAGTGTTTGAAAGATCCTCACAATCAGAATTTAATTCAGAAGAAACATGTTGATTTAGGGAAATCACAAGTTTAGGGGAGGATTGTTGGGAATTAAATGTTCTGAAGATTAGTACTGCTGAGAAGAATACTCTAACAGTACTAACTGCTAATGTATATATGAAGACTTCTCAAGTTATAACTAACAGTACTAACTGAAGTTAGTACTGCTAGTACAAACAAAGGTACTGCTGATTCCTACTGCTGGATGGATAAGTGTCGCGTATACTACTGCTGGTTGGATAAGTATAAAAAGATATTTGTGTATAAAAGTCAAGTATATACGGTAGATAATATCTTTGATTTGTAGTCAGTCAATCAAGTTGTAAACATAGATACATGTTGTATCTTAGCTACTGAGACACTCAACACATGCAAAGCAAGTAGTTCGACAAGACTTATCATTTATTTGTAAAGATCTTCTTTGGACTATAAAAGGAAGATCTTAGACTAGATATTAAGTGTGACTGACCAAGTGCTAAATTCATATGCTTAGAATATCTGTCAAAAACAAAGAACATAACTTATCATAGAAATCATAAGTCATAGAAACATATAGTGTAACACCCCCAAAATATCGTAGTGGAACGATAGTGTCAATGGGGTGCTACTTCTTAATATAAAGCACAAGATATAGAAAATGACCTCTAAATGAGACGTTTTGAAAAGTTACCATTCGAATTATTTAAATCAGAGTTATTACAAGTGGTCCCAAAGTATATGAATACATAAAAGTTTTTAAAGTATATCGAATGATAAAGATAAGATATGAGTCTTCAAGTATGCAAATGACTATAGAATCCATGCATCTGCTATCGCCTTACTACCCTGAGATAAACATGCTAAAAAGTGTCAACACAAAGGTTGGTGAGTTCATAGAGTTTAGTTTAAAATGTAAAGTATTTGAATAAAGATTTCACAACAAAGGTCTTGTAAATCCACTCTGTCCCAAGTCCCGCCCATGCAAGACTTGCAACCTGTGTGTTTACAATCCACTGCTAACATAGTATGTCTATCATGTATCATCCATATAAATGGCCTTCCAATGTCGCCATGTTGGGATGTATGTCTGTACCCAATGTTAATAGTCTTCTGACATAGCCATGTCAGGATGTATGTCTGAATCGATTCTAGTCAATATAAGTCAAAAATAGGGTGATCAAGTCTGTATACAAGTATTTATGTAAATACAAATAGTGCAAGTAAATCAAGCGAGTAAAGTATTTCTAAGCATGTATCTTCCTCAAGTACTATAACTATAACAGATGTATATAGAAATATGTATCAATGTCATAAGAGTTTTGAGTATTTGCAAAAGTAAATAAATATAGTTTGAGCATGTATCTCCCCCAAAGAGTAATTCAAAATGTATAAAAGTAGGGGCTATGAAACTCACCTTAGCTGTAAAGGTCAAAGAAATGTTACGTCAAAAGTGTCACGGGAACGGCTCCAACACACGACGACACCTTAAATGGTGGAGTTTATACGTTCGAAATGGATCAAGAATACGACTAGAACTTTTGTAACATGTTAGAACTAATTAAGAAAGGTGTCGAATGAAACTTGGATAATTTAGATGAGGCTCGACTTGGGAAGGGAAGCAGCTACTGGTTTAGAGAATATGTGTGAATTCGTATAGTGTGAATGTTATGATCATACGTTTACTTATATATTCATACATGAAATGCATGCATGGTCTAAAATAAAGACAACAAGTTCAGTGTCAGAGATATATTCGATTGTATGTGGCAATTTTCTACTCATTCAAATATAATATTACAATTTGAAAATGTGATTTTCGATTTGTGGTACATGATTTGTTTCGTGTATATATTATTAGAATAAGGCAACTTGTCACATGAGATAATATACATAAAATCTAAATTTCTCATACAGAGGTATGTTTATTTTGAAAGAAAATAAACTTACTTGAAATAATCTTTAGTTAGATGACTTTAGCTTACATGCTCATAAAGTGTAATGAACCGACAAAAACTTTAATTAGTATTTTTGTTTAAAAGATGTACAACATGATTTTTAAGATTATTCAGTTTTATTGCTGTCGATTAGGACATGCTATATAATATATGTTAGTTTACGACTAAAAGTTTAGATTATGTTCACTCGATTTCGGTGTCCATTTGTTTCTGAATAATAAAAATACTACGAGTATATGTATGGTCAATTTGTATAGGTTATATAGTATACGTGCCCGACTGAGGTTTACTTTAGGTCTCGTTCATAAACCAAACGTTCAAAATAAAATATGAGATTTATCACTCTTTACTCTTGGGTGTATAGAAAATCGAGTTATGTAAAATAAATGGTATCTTGTGTGTCGAAATTAGATTTAAAAGACGCCAAGTTAATGAGATTTGTAAAATAAGCTTTAAATATTGTACTTTAGAGTTGTAAAATTAAATAAAACAAGTTAAGGTTTTGTGCTTTAAAGACTTGTACATTTGCCTTAAAATGTTGTACTTTAACGTTTATGATTTAAATATATAAAATCATACATATAATAAATTTGGGTGTCGTAAAAACTCAAAATAATAGTAAACGTTTTTGTTTGAACTTTTAATAATCGCATGTTAACGTAAGTTGTAAATAAAAGTTAAAAGCTTTTATACTTGATATATAAGGAAAGTTTATTGGTATTAAATGCAAAACACATTGGTGTCGCGTGAGCATATTTATTGAAATGTGAGTTACGTCACAGTAGTTAGTTGTTGTTTTAAAAAAAATTAGACATAGAAAATGGATAAGTATTAAATTAGTATAGTGGAAATTTACCGGTGGTTACATATAGATTCAAGGTTTGTAACCCTAGTGATAGTGAAGATCACTCGTATTATTATCTTAATAATATTGAATCGTTTGGTGTTAACATTATGTGTTTATTGTTCATTACTCAAGCATTACTTTCCATTTCCAATAACCAAATAACCTTCTAAGTGTGGTTAAGTAGATTCCGCATACTTAACCATATTAACTCAAAGTATCACATACACAAGTTACAAAGGACTAACATCCTACATAGTGTATTATAATCCTCACAAAGATAGAGGTCAAGAACACAAAAACACAAAAGGTTATACATGGTTGGTACTACTTCCAGAGTTGAATCTTCTGAAAAAGCACAGAGTTTGAGGGAGGATGCTCCCAAACAGGGGAGGAATACAAGCACAGCTTCAGGGGAGGAAACAGGGGTAGAAAATGAAGTATTGATAGATGCACAGTTGGTTGATGATGAGCAGGTGGTGTATAAGAGTAATGACTTTGTTGTTGCTGATCAGCAGGGAAATGAAGTGGTTTTGGATAATGTTAAGACTGCTGGGCTGAATGTTGATAAACTGGTTGAAGTGGCTAATACTGCTAGTATATTAGTTTCTTCTGTTAGTGACAAAGGTTACTGTTGCTACTACAACAAGTTCAAAAGATGATTTAACTACATTGGCTCAAGCTCTAACTTCTTTGAAGAGCACAAAAACACCAGTTAAAGGTGTAGTGATCAAAGAACCATCTTCTGCAACAACAACAACACCAACAACAACAAAACAATCACAACCACCACCACAGGGCAAAGGTAAGGCTATTATGATAGAAGAGCCTGTGGTGAAACATTTATCAAGGAAGGAGTAAGAGATACATGATCAAGAGGTTGCAAAACAGTTAGCTGCAGAATTTGAGGAAGAAAATAGGCAGATACTTGAGAAAAGAAGAATTGCAGCTGAGAAAGAAGAAAAGAAAATTGCACTTATGAGCGAATGGGATGACATTGAAGCAAAGTGTGAAGCTGATTATCTCTTAGCACAAAGGCTGCAACAAGAAGAAAGAGAACAATTTACTGAGGTAGAGCAAGCTAAATTGCTTATGGAATTTTTAGAACAAAAGAAAAAATTCTTTGCACAAAAGAGAGCAGAAGCTAAAAGGAACAAGCCACCTACCAAGGTTCAACAAAGATCAATAATGTGTACTTACTTGAAGAATACGGATAACTGGAAGCAAGATCAGTTCAAGAACATGAGTTTTGAAAAGATCAAGGAAGTTTATGATAAAGTCTTCAAAAGAGTAAATACATTTGTTTCTATGGAAACTGAGGTGGTAAGAGATTCTAAGCAAGCTGGAGAAGAATTAGGAGTTGAAAGCAGCAAGAAGCAGAAATTAAATGAGCAAATTGAGCAAAAACGAGAGCAAACAGAGCAAGAGCAAGAAACTGATGCAAAAGAAATAGCTAATCTACAACAATGGATAGAAATTGCAAGTGATCATGATGAAGAAATTGTTGATGTTGTTCCTTTGAAGACTAAAGTACCTATCATAGATTGGAAAACTGGTTATCGTGGAAAGACTGCTTGGTGGGAGATAATCAGAGTTGGTGGACAGTCTCAAAGGTTTGTCACTTTTGCACAAATGCTCAGAAACTTTGACAGGGAAGATTTGGAGACCTTATGGGCATTAGTCAAAGAAAAGTATGGAGATTCTAGACCAGAAGACATTTTGGATAGAGAAAGTCATGTTTGAAACATATCATGAAGATAGAGTTTGGCATGATCAATATAAAAATAAAGTTTTGCTTTGGAACCTTTTTTAGTCATGTGGAGTTCATACTGTGATGATAAGAGGATTCAAATCTACATGTTAGTGGAAAAAGACTATCCTTTAGCTAAGCATACACTTGACATGATGCTCAATGGTACTATCAAACTTCAAGTTGATTATTGGAGTGAAATGGTATATCAGCTTCTCAAGAAAATGGAGAAACAACTTTATGGGGCTGATTATAAGAAAATGAGGGAATAGTGTTTGGAAGCATCCTCCTGGTGAAGGATTATACTTTGAAGGAAACTTGATGATTTTAGATGAAAATATCAAGTTTAGGGGAGGATTATTGGGAACTAAAGCTTCCAAGAGTTGCTGCTGCTTGAATGGTTAAGACTGCTCTAAGGAATTACAACTGCTCAGGTTTTACAATGTAAAAGCTCTAAGTATGTTTCTACTTCTGGTTATAGAGTTGCTGCTGTTTATGAAGGTTAAGACTGCTAGTGTAAATTATAACTGCTAAGAACTTCAAGGAAATATACACTAAGTAGTTGGTGCTGCCAGGCTTAATGTTAATGCTGTTAGTTCAGAGTTTCAACTGCTAAAGGATTACTGTTGCTAGAGTTAGAATTAAGACTGCTAGAGTATTTAGTTAATACTGCTGATAAGATAAGCTTGTATAGTCGGTTAGATAATTATAGAAAAGATTCTTTAAAGATTTATCTTGTATAGAAAGTTATTGTAAACCGACTAGGACTCCTTAGCCTATAAAAGGAGGTCTTATGGCATAGAGTTCGATACACATTATTCATAACTTCAAGGTTGTAAACCCTAATACTTAAAGAGTATTCGTATTAATAATATTGAAGTTGATGATTTGTTTACGATTGTGTTAACTGTTCTTCTTAATACTATTGTTTAGATTCCGCATAAACCTTAGTAATTCAACACAGTTTCTATACCTAGTTGTGTTAATTCATCTAGCATAACTAAACCTTTACAAGCTAAGGGAGTCGATCAAGTGTATAGCTGGGATCAACAAGATGTTATCATCTTGACACATGTTCTGAATAAGACAATCTTACATTTAAGTATATGAGTCCTATTAGAACATTAGTCTCTTACCTTGCTGTCAAGAGAATCCACTAATCAAGAGAATCCATCAATCATATTAATATGTGTTGTACTTTGCACACAATAAATATTTCTCCCACTTATGCATGGAACAACATCAAGTAGAAATAAACAACACGACGCGCGTTAGTTTATGCGAACCATATAATTGTGTCGTTGATATTATCATAACAAGTAGATGTAGGACTTCATTGTCTAGTAAATAAACGCACATGACTATCCTTAAAAACATAAGTTTCTACAATTGGAAAGTAATTATCTTTAGACATTCCAGAGATAATATGGATTACTACCAAGATGATAAAACTTGTAGCTCCCACTGAATTATAGAACATTACAATAATTCCATATTCAGTAATAAACACAATGCTTCCACTGGATTTGACAACATTGTAAGTGTTTCATAACCAGTGAAAACAAATAGCGTGCTTTTAACTTTCCTACACCTTTGAAGGCTCATGCGTAACAATTACTTAGACACTAAAAGAGTGTATTCTACTATGTAGATGATGGACTATCCATCAATTCTATTAACTTGAAAATTGGGCATGCAATTTCTTCCTTAATAGGTCTAACATCCCTTTAATGGTATGTAGAACTTTTAAATTGTCAAAGCAAAACAACTAGATAAAATATGTTAGTTTGTCTTTTACCAATTTTGCGGTAATTAGTCTAACTTCTAATTTAATAACTCATTAAATGTCATACACATTTTCCATTTAACCAAATATCATATTTGTTATAAAAGAATTCAATCATCGAATGATGGTGATGAAATCTCTATGGAAAATAAGATGTGCAATTCTCTTAACTATTAAAGTTTGCTATGAGTTATATTAGAATTTAGACAATTCTAATGTTCCTATCATACCTTTCTTAATCATGAAAAGGAATAGGGTTGAGTCTCACTCTTATCTCATGGAAAGGAGAGAAGGTTTATTCTTTTAGTAAAGTTGACTTTAGCCAAAAACCCCTACGGGTGTAGATCAATTTACCAATAAAAGAATAACCCCCGTTTACGGTTTAATGTTGCATTAATACATTTAAAAGAATTAACAAAATTCAATTTTAGTATTTTCGATAATTAAATCTTTAAGAAAATTAAATACCCTTGGTAAATATTCATATAAACCATAGAATTTTCTTAAAGCTAGGATCCTAATTGACATAATATTGTTACATCAGTTGATCTGCTAGTAATGATAGTATTCAACAAGGTAATTGTCGAACAATAATTGACAAACATTTTTCAATTCTTAGATCATTATGGGATTTACAATTGCCAAAAATATATTTGCAATGTAAACATGTTTCATCCCATCTTATGCCTTGAGTCATAGATCTCACTAGCTAACTCAATTAAGTTGTCTAATTTAGAAACTGTAAATATTCCAGATACGGTATCACGTAACATGGAGATTTACCTTGTCATTGCAATCTAGTTAAGATCTCGCTTAAGCTAAATTGCAACTTCAAGTGTCTCTTATAATTAGATGGCATAAACTTAAATTTTAAAGGGTACTACTTTTGATGTGTGTAATCAAAATATGTACAAAGAAGCATGCATACATCTTCGTATCATAAGTTTAATAAAACTTTTCTTATTAACCAATTTCACTAAGATTAAATCAACAAAGTTTTAATTGAGGTATTGGTTAAACTAATAAAAAATCTACCATTAATTATCATCCAATATATCGTACTTTTGCATAAGTCAAAGACTTAGTGTTTCAGATAATTGTAACAAAGTGGCGTGTGGAATTAAAGGTCAATTCACCCTTAAGATGTTTTGTATATAAAAAATAGTCATAGGTAACTCCAATTTGACGCACAAAGAAGCGAAGAAACAAAGGTTAGCTTAAAAGCTAATTAAAAACCCATTTCTTTCGGTTGCCAATTTAATGGTTAACCTCCTTATACCCCTCTTATAGTTTGTCAAGATTGGATGAACCTTTTTAACTATTTTGGTACGAAGACCATCAATCAACTAAAAGTTTTAGATTTAACTCTTAAAAACAAATCCAATTTCGCAATTATTTAGTCCGGTTTATTTTCTATTCATAAAATTACCATTTTCTTACAATCATTTCAAAATAATATATAAACAAACAAGAAATTAATAAAAATAAAGAACTAGAATAATGAACATGCTAAATAAATCAACTAACATGCATATATTTATCTAAGACTCCCATTGGTTTTTGATCAAATGGTACCAATGGACCACATACACCAAACTATTTGGTTGCGTAAGTCTCACAATAAATATATACAATAACACACATAGTTGAAATTAAACAATGCATATTGGGTCTTCTCAAATATTAGGTCTTCCCTAATTTTATAATTAATTAAATTATTAGTAAATTAGCATGTCATACAACTTTTAATTACTAATAAACCATAATTAATTATAGCACAATTAGCATGTAAACATAACACGTAACAATTACTACATAATAATCAATATGATCCATGATCAAACATGCACGCTCATCATGGATCCACACAAACGTATTAACGATTAATCAAGTTTCCAAGATCGCTACATCTACATAACATTATTCATGATTTACCACATAAAATGCATGCACTAGTGTTTCACATTTTACAAACCAAATATTTACTATAAAAAGGATATCACATAAAAATGTATTCATAAACAAACCAAAACTATAAAACATGCAATACATAAACTCTATTTTCTAAATTTTTCACGGTAAAATTAATTTACACAATAAACTTGGCATAATACCACTTTAAAAAAATAGTTTCATAGACAATCTAAAATATTAAAAACATGCAATCAACAATAAAGATTCAAATTTTTTTGTTTATCTAATTAATACACAATATAAATTGTCCTATACCTTTAGGAATAATATAATCAAGAAAATCAAAAAATATTTATAATAAAAACGATCACCTGAAACACCAAGAAGCTATAACAGATAATTCTTGTAATTCTTTAACAGTACTATAACGATTCGTATTTAGAACTCCAAGCTATTACGATCAAGAAAAACCAAAACCTATTGTTTATGTTCAAAGTCACGTCCGCAAATCACATTTTGCTGGTGTATTCACGATCGTGTGACCACTAGATAACAAAATGTAAAAGTACGAAACTTGTGGCACTGTCTAAAAAAGAAGAAGTTTGGCCTTCTATTAAAATCAAGTGTACCAAAGGATGAATACATGGGGATGTATTTATACCTTTATGGTAGATATCAAGTTTACTATGGATTCCCATGTGGGATCCCATATTCGGCCAAAAACAAGCCCAATAGAGGATTTCTAGAACCTTCTCTTGGCTTGTTTCATTTTCTTCGTATCCCGTTGACATTTGCCGACCGTTAGTCAATTCCGTTAAGTAATTGACGCTCTTTAGTTGTTTATTGTGAAATAATAATTAGACATAACATTTTATATTAATTATTTAAACATCGAGTCTCGTACGTAAAGTGTAAAACCCCGTAGTCTCGTGTTCGAATCTAGTCATACACATATAAAATGTGTCCATAAACTAACAGTACCTTGGTAGAGAAGTTGTTGAGAATCAGATGAGGATAAGCATCTGAAATAGTTCCCGTTTCCTTTGTGTCTCTCATATCACATCTCGAAACCTACATTTGCTTAGAAAAATTTAATTACCAGTCGTAAGAAGTCGGTAAGAGGCACAATAAAGAAGAATCACTCACCACATTGAGGATCTGAAAGTAAGCAGTTGGACCAAAAGGTAAGTGACTTATAACTATCCTATCCGGTACACCACGATTTTCGTGAACAAGTATAAGGTCTGTGAAGTTATGTTCTCGGCAAGTCTCAACTATTTCAGATATAACCTGTATTCACCAAAATTCCAAGAAAAACTCAGCAATCACATTGTTGTTTACCTAAACTCCATTATAGAAAGTGTATTCAACATGTTGGTCAAATAAAACCGCCTGCAAAAAATATATAGTTTGTTTTCTGAACGTTAGTAATATTTATTCTAAAATTTATCACTAATAGTATTACCACAAATGAACATTGAAGAAGGCCACATTATATGAGATGCCTAATTTCTTAGTTAAATATCGGAATGGAAATCGTAATTTCGCAGGAGAATCAGATCCTAATTGTTAAATATTATAATCCAAACTTGTGCATTTTCACGCTACTTCTGTCTACCCAAAGCCGTATCAAGTCACCTTAAGTGTCATGTTTGGATGCTTCTTATCTAAAAGGTTTTGTCTGCAAATCAATCCACTTTTAACATTAATAGCATTTTAATTTGGCATTCTCCAAGAGAAACAAAATGTCAAGAATTTAAAGGTAAATCAACTGGCATTGATCCTTTAAAGTTTAACAATTAGCTAACCTGGGCACCACGATTTATTCGTTGCAAATTAGGGAAAACAGTGTTCAATTCCTGCAAGTGAGAACCAATCAGCAATTGCTTTTCCATACAATATGAGTCTAGGAGCTAAAGAAAACAAGATGGCACGTCAAACATGCTGACAAAAATAAATTCAGTGATTAGGCATACCTTTACAAACTGTTTAAGAGGAGCACTAGGGTTGCGAGATGTGGTTAGGAGAATTTTGGGATCTCTTCCATTCACATTTGCATATTCGTCATCCATGGTTGACCTTGGAACTAAGTTCACAAAAAATAATGTATGTTACTAACAAGGCCATAACTTTTCCTAAATAAAAAAATCCAAAAACTAAGAGAATCATTTGTCAATCTTATGAACTAATTACAAGTTTGTCTTAAATTACACTTAAATAGGCATAAGCGTCTTATTTTTGGCATTTAAACACATAACATAGTCATTTAATAACAACAATGTAAACAAAAGGTTACCAATGTCCTGCAAAACAAAACATATCAAGTAACGTTACATAGAACTCTTTGTTTCTTCTCAATACCAATAGTGTATCCAAAATCCAACAAACGAAAGAAAATATGAATTATAAATTTATCGGTAGTGTAATAGTTGAACGACCAATCCTCAGAAATTTGCGTTGACGGAGCCAGCCTGATAGCGATAGCAAATCTCATATTATTATGATACTCAAGCTTCTGTAATTAATTTTTGTTGGTTTTTATAAATCATAATATACAAATTGAAAAAAATTATATCCACAAAGAATAAGCACGGCTGTGCAGAATTCGTACAATGGATCAAAGGTTGATCATCAAGTAACTAGTACAAGTTTGAGTGCCAAGCATCAATTTATGTAAATTAATGTATTCCTCTCTTTGTTGAGCATTAGTAATATCCAAGACTTAGCCTTATAATCTATGGTATTGAAAAAACATCAAAAACGTAGATACAATCAAGGTTTTGATCAAGATAAGTATTAAGAATTATGCAACGCGAAATCTAGTAACCAACATTACCACATTATCAGTAAAAACTATATATAACATTGTATTGCATATAAATAGATTTGTGAACTCTAACTAATTAAGCAAATAAACAAACAATCAGCATAGACCATGTTTAACTTTAATAATTAGCAGCAAATTCAATATAAGCACACACACAGATAACATGCATGTACTAGAATATAGATAGACATAAGTAGCATGTTAATTATTAGCAAGCATAGATTAATGCTACAATTTGTACCCGGCAATGCAACTGCCTTTGGAACAAGCAGCTAATTTGTTTATGAATAGAGTGACGCAAACTAGTTACATTATGTAACAAACGGTAATTTTCTCACAAATATTTTAATAATAAATGTTAATTTATTATTACCTAACTGTTAAATTAAGCATTCATGAGCTTGCATAACTATTTCGGGAAGCAAACCCGCACACTGTAGCTTACAGTAACTCATTACATGGTTTACCTTATCAGAAAATGTGAACATTTCATTTTCTGACTAACTATTTACGTAATACAACGAGAAATATCTCGCACACAACACCACACGCGTACTGCAACAACCCTAGTAATGGCATGAATCCAATATTTGTTATCCGGAATCAATAATAGTGTTTTTATATTACCTTTACAAAAATATTTTCATAAATTATATTTTTCACGCTCAAGCTAACTTAGAAAACATCAAATTACACCGGAGCTCAACGGGACACGGGGTACACTTAATACCCACAAAAATTAACAAAACGTAGATAAAATTGTTATTCCTTATATTTATTTCCTCTTTTATAGCCAAATCCCACTAACCCTTACTCTAATAAAACGTATACAAAAAAAAGAGAAAAGGATCGTCCTTGTTCCTATCCCCACTTCTCTCTCCCTAACCCACGCCTCCTCTGAATATTAACGTCATCACCATCCCCACCATCTGGATAAACCAGATCTGAAGCAACTCGATGACAACAAAGCTCCAAATTGGTCCCTAGCATCGCAGGTCTGATCCCATTTGTCTAACCCTCGAAGTCAACGACGATAAGGAGGAAGAAAACAAGCCTTATAAACACCTTTGCTCAAATAAGTTATACCCTATCCTTTCAGATCGAGAAGGAGAAGTCAAAGCCACCTCTTATGATTCTTTAAATGGATTCGGTTTCAAGACAAGTCCATACACATCCAATCTTTAACAAAAATCGATTTCAAAGTTAGTTTTCAAGGGCAAGCGTTTCCGTTGAAGGTGTGTGGATTTGCTTGGAATCGGATTCGGGTTTTTTATTTTTGGTTCTTCTTGTCGATCCGTATCTATTTGTAAGAGTTCACTACTAGAAAAAGGACCTTTAATGACGTGCTTTTTATGACGCACATGATATAATGACACGCAAAATTGTAAGTCATAAAAAAACTGTCATAAATTGTAAAATCTGAAGGATAGACGACAGGCATTTTTGTGTGTCATAAAATTCGTGTCATATCTCAAATTTTTTAAGAAACACGGACTACACTTTCATTTGCCTTTTATTATTTTTGTTTCCCGCTCGACGAAAACTTCTTCACTCCCAAAAAATTTGAACCCCTCTATCTTCTGGTAACACTTTCTATTTTCTCAAAATCAAAACACAAAAACCCCATTTCTTCTTCCACACAATTCTGAATTCTCTCTCAACTCTCCACAACCCCATCTCCTCCCTTCCCCAACCGTCACCTCTCTTCTCCTAATTTTTCTTCAATCGATTTGCCCTAATTTCTGAAACTCGCTAAATCTGTTTTGTTATATGCGTTTTCGAGTGTTTATATTACAACAGCTTATCCGAAAAGGAGCAGATTGCTGCTCGTTCATGTAATGAATTTGTGTATATAAAAAAATCAAGCATGCTGGTGGTCCATGGGAACTTGGACTCACCGAATCGCACCAGGTATAGTAATTGTATTCCTTTTATTATCCCTATGTAGTTATTCGATTTTTCTTAGATATGTCATTTTACTATATCGATCTAATTATATTTTGTTATATATAAATATATTAGGGTTCATAAATAAGATCTGATCTTGGTGATATTTTTATTTATTGCCAGCTGAATGATTTTTTTATGTTTGTATATTGTATTGTAGGAATAAATAAACAAGGGAATTTATAAGTAGCTTAGTGATTGGTTGTCATCGATCTTGTGATTGGTTGTCATCGATCTTAGATCTTAGATCTTGTGATTGGTTCTAAAAGAGGGAATTTATAAGTAGCTTAGTGAATGATTGGTTGTCATCGATCTTGTGATTGGTTCTAAAAGAGGGAAAAGGATCGGGAATGAAAATGTGAGGATTTTCGAGAAAGAAGCTTGTGATTGGTTGTCATCGATCTTAGAATTTGGGCGGGTTTGATAACTTAAATGCGATCGATAGTATGTATATGTGAGGGAGAGTTTGCAGTACATATAGAAATAGCTTTCTTTCGTACTTTCGTAAGAAAATGTTGTGGTGGTGTGATTTAGCGATTAAGCTGCTAAAGGTAGTTGTATAGAAGAAGAGTTTTAAACTGTTTTTCTCCATTAGAATCTCAGGAAACTGTCTCATTTATATAAGCTCATACAAGCCCTCAGTTTATTAATTATACGGATTTCTTATACCAATATCAGATGTCTATTGATTCTAAAGTTTCTTTCATGTTTTAGGTTGTTTTCTTTACAAATTCTGGGACGGAGGCAAATGAGTTGGCTTTATTGATTGCTCGGCTGTACACCGGTTCGCATGATATAATTTCACTTAGAAACGGATATCATGGAAATGCATCTGCAACCATGGCTGCTACTGCTCAACGCAATCACAAATTCAATGTTGTACATGTATGCTTAAAATTCTCATTTTTAGCATGCCAACTCTTATCCTGATATATATTAGTTAGGAGAAATTTGTGAAGAACTGTATATAAGTTCAATTTCCGACCAAAAAAAAAGTGAAAGTTAAACTAATGTGATTAACTAATTGCTATCTATAGCTAAATAGTACTTGACTCGTGTGTGGTTTCTTGATATCTAACAGACTGGAATTCACCACGCATTGAACCCAGACCCGTATAGAGGAATACATGGTTCAGATGGACCCAAATATGCTAAAGATGTTGACGAGATCATTATGTATGGAACTAGTGGCCGTATAGCTGGTTTTATCTCTGAAGCAATACAGGTGCAGTTTGGAATTAAACAAAATGAGCGCTAAAATGGTACTGTAATATAGTTTTTTATAATACGGTCCTGTGACATTTTGCACATAATTTTGCAGGGTGTGGGTGGAATATATGAGTTGGCACCAGGCTATCTCCCAGAAGTCTATAATAGTGTTCGAAAGGCAGGAGGGCTTTGTATTGCAGATGAAGTTCAAACGGGTTTTGCACGCACAGGAAGCCATTTTTGGGGGTTTGAAGGTCAGGGTGCTGTGCCTGATATTATTACACTGGCAAAGGTACATTTTTCTACTATGCCAGATATATAACATGTTTTTGAGTATAAATGGTTATAGTGACAGTGATAGTTTCGACCCATTTGCTTATGAGTGGGTCGATAAAAGGTTTTTTTATATCACTAACGGGTCAAATAGGCAAATTAATAAAAATGTTTACCATAAAAGGAAACAGCCTCACCGGTTCTGAAATTGCTGAAATGTTTGTATTTTTAATGCCTAAAGCCACCCAAATCATCTATCGGTATCGGTGGCAATTTTGACTCATTTATGTATGGGTCAATTCAGGTAACGTTTGTATTGATATATTTGTTTAATATATTCTCATGTTCTTTTGCACGTTGTCATTGTTGTGCTTTTCCACTTAGTATTGCAGCCTGCATAAGTCAATACCCCTATTTCTCAGCTTAATTGTCTGTTTTTCCCATAGCAGTTTGAATCTGAAATTTAGTTTACATATAGCTTATAGTACTAGGTTGATCTGTTTCAGATTGTTGAGAATTTTAGAGCTTATCTAAGTGCTTAACTCTGGTCTGCAAAACACCTCAGTGAACCTTAGTGTGCTCTGCACATATTAGCAGACTGCATAAGCTGCATCAGCCCTTTTTCATTGTCATTTTTAAGCTAGTTACAGTAGCTTTTGAGTTCCAATTTGTGTTCTTTATAAAAGCTTGCCAGTTAATCTTATTCTGTTTCAGCTTATTTGAGCATTTAGAGCTTGTTTGCTAGCTTATATTAGGTCTGCATAAGACCTCAGTAGCCCATAATCAGCAGACCTTGTTTTTTTTATTTGTTTGATTTCCTTACTTATTTTCTTGTACTGTTTCAGCTTATTTGAGCATGCGATTGATGACATGGGCTTTAACACTGTTCGCAACGCTGAAGGCAATGGAACTGAAGGCAGATCTTCTTGTATTGCTGAGTGATGTTGATGGTCTTTATAGTGGCAAAGTTAGGTTGATTTTTAGTTCTAGCAGCAACAAGGAAAATATCCTGTTAAATGTACTTTAAATGGCATGGGTTTGTTTAAACGAATATTGCATCTTTACATTTCATTGACTTTGATATTTGTGTTTTTAATTTTGTATTATCAGGTTTTTAATATATGAAATGCGTTATTTTGATATTTGTGTTTTTAATTTTATATTATCAGGTTTTTAATTGTCATTTAATAGAAAATTAGGAACTGAAAAAAATTATTTTTTTTTTAAAAAAAATTAGGTTATGACACGCAAAAAGGAGAGTCATAAAACGTGGGTCATAAGTGCGCGTCATAGAGGGATGACGCACAAATGCGAGTCATGAAGCTTTATGACGGGTCCATCCTTGACTCGCATTTGCGTGTCATAAAGCCTCTTCTTGACTCGCATTTGGAGTCAAGAATAGCTGTTATTCTAGTAGTGGTTTTAATCTCTTTGTTTTTATTTATGAATTTTATGGCATTATTGTAACACCCCCATCCGAAAATGGGTAAAATGTCACATTTATGGCGTCAAACAGAACATACGCAAGCGGAAGACTTTAATAATACAATGTTTGCAAAGTTATTCTAAGGAAAAGATAAAGTACTAAATCTGAGCATTACAACTTCCATACTAAAATACAAACTAAGCCCAAAAGAAAAACTCTAAATGCATCTCTAATCCATGGGAAGCTATCAAGGTGTTCCACTAAGAGCTCCTAAGCTCTCATCACTCGAATCCCAGCCTCCTTCTTAGAACCTGCCGCAGGAAAAGAAAATGCGGCTGAGCTTAAAAAGCCCAGTGAACAGATATATATAAATGGATAACTAAAGCAAAAGAATAACTGAAATGAAATTATAAGGATCTGCTGGATAAAATGATATAAGTCACAATAAGTAGTAAAATGAACGGATAAGTGAAACGGAGCCACGAGAACCTGCTGAACAAAATATCAATGAAATATGGGATATATGATAATGGTATCAAAGCATAACAAGGAATATAAAACGAATAACAATCATAACAAGTAAATGCCCAAGTAACAAACATATATCATATCATAACAAATTGTACATAGGAGCTGCAGACTCCAATAGTACTAGTGTGAAATGGGGTGTATGGCATACACACAATCCATTCACTAAATAACTGAACTAAACAAAGTACTTAGGATGCATCCATACGCTCCCTGCAAAACAGATATACATATACAAGTTCGAGACTGTGCATACGTACTTTAATATAATAATAATAAATATGGCGGCCATGGTTGCTATATAGCATAAGTGGGAACGCTGTGGACTAAAACCCACCTCCACAGATAGTGTCAGTACCATTGGTGCATCAATTCCACGGCCATGGACTCCCCATGACTGGCTACAAATATGGGCAACATAATAAGCATAGTACACGCAATATAATGATAAGGGATAATTATAAATTATCCAACTCAGATAATAGCTATATGAATAGAATATAGCATGAAAAGAATAGTCAAACAAATAACTAGACAAATACGGATCAAAGCATAACAAATGTCAGGAAACAATGAGTCATGAGAAATCTTTAAAGATATAGTACAACCAGATTATGTAATTATGAAAATCATTTCAATGTTGTGTTCATGAAAGTATTCTTTTAAAAGCCATTTTTATGAGAGTCATTAAACCTTTATATAAAAATGGTGTTACCTCGTATTCATAGAAATTATTTTAAAATGGTATTTCCCGAAGCCATCATCAAGATATATATTCAAAAAGGTTTTTCATACAAGTCATAATATCTAATGCATTATAAAGTATCAAAGGATTCAAATGCGAATATTGAAGTCACAGCAGATAACGAACGAATCATGTCACACAAAACAACCAAACGAATATCAAATGAATTATATTCAGAATATTAAACATCAAGGAATTAAGTCACGAGATACCCTTACTGAGAAAGGGCGGAATATATGTACCTTAACGCAAATGAAAGGAAACGAAATGAAATGAACACAGGGACGGAAATCACTCCTTCTTCAGAGGATCTACATGAATTATGGATCAATTATTATTTAGGAGTCCGTTTTTAAAGATCATTAATTGTCATAACTGATTCTTAAATACTTATAGTTATTCATTATTTGTGATTAGGGTTTCATTACTGAAATTAGGTTAACATATGTTTAAGAGTATCCGTATTAACATTACAAATGTAATTTAGGTCAAAACACATTAAATGGGGTTAGGTTACACTAAATCCTTAACTTATAACATAGTTCAGATTTTATCTAATTCTGGTCCCGATATTTATGAATTTTATACCATACTTAAGTGTTTACTGATGAGCTCAAATATTTATCATGAATACTAATATATGTTGGGCACTTACAGTAATTTTCCAATATTTTATTTCAAAGTGATAGTTCCATTTCAAAAATCGTTTTCCCAAACCTGCCCAGAAAGTGCACTGCAGGTATAACCCAAAAGTTTGCATTTTCTTAACCCAATAGAAACCTTCAGAAAAATCTACAAAAATTCCAGTAAGTCCTATACATCCTGAATATTCTCCCTGTAAAAGGAGACTTCCTAATTCCTCACTGTTTGGAAATTAAAATTCAAAAATACCAGCTGAAAGTTCAGACTTCTAAACTCAGGATTGACATCTAATGTTCTAAAAATCAAAAAGTTACCTGACCTCCAAAAATTATGAAATTTTATATCCAGATAGCACACAACCTGAACTTAGATTTAGACTCAAAAATCTTGAAAAAACACATTGGCATCATCAAATTAGACCCTTTTAAACCCGACCCAAATTCTGGACAGCATGCAGTTGAGACAGAAAACAATTCCCTAACCCTTATTCCTTTTAAATGATTTTAGCAACATGTTATCACCACGTTTAGACCCTTGATTCGACACATGAACATACATAAAAACACCACAAGATTTACGAGTCACAAGCCGAAACAACTACACATAAAATCATTACCAAATCAGGCCCCTCGCTAAACATCTATTACGCCTAGGGTTTCTAGTCTTAGAGCCTCATTAAATGGTTTCATTAAAGCCTGGTCTAGGGCTTGTCTTAGTTTAATATTTGGTCAACATAGATCAGATTCGACACCAAATTAAACCACACACACACGACACAAGTCTTACTCAAAAGTAGCGTATACCTTTATTATTCATATGTGATTTTATGTGAAATATTTTAACGTTAGGTAATCTTTAAACGAATCATGACATGGACCAATTAACACATATATGTCGAAAGAATGATGGTTAGAATGGACTAGAATCAAGGTACCTTAGGCGAATCAAAGGCGGATCAAAAGAAGAAAAGAACACAAACATCACCACGCACACACTAAATCTGAAACGACTTGATCACACCCATGGCTGCTACTTCGTTCCTTGGTCTTGTGGAGAGAATGACGATCTTGGAACTTCTTGTTTTTTTTTTTCTTCAGGTTGTCGACTGATAAAGAGGGGAGGAGAGGACCGATTTTTTTTATTTTTTTTTTGCTTGGTGTGTGTGCTTTTGTTTTCAAAGTGTCGAATGGGAGAAGGGTGGGGTGAATACCGTTTAATAGGAAAAACGATTTGAGAGTTATTATCATTAATTTGGGTCATGTGATTTAAGGTAAGTTTGGAGTAATTGGGCCGAAAATTATGGAGATGATTGAGGGTGATTAATACCGAAACATATGAGGTGATTATCAATTAATGTTTCCTTATTACGAACTTTAAAGAGTGTGTACCAAATAATAATCCCAATTGGTCCAAACAATATATTAAACGTGTGATGAGTGGTTTCAATTTAGGAAGGTTTATTTTGTATGCACAAATATTTAGATTAGGTATAACTTAGGTTAGTTAGTTTTTATTTTAATTATAACACATAATATATCATTTAGGTTTATTAATTAGTTATTACATAACTTAGGAAAAATTCAAATTAGACGTAAAATTGTGAATTCAGAATTTAGGGTTTTACAGTTATTGTTGTTAAGTAATGAATTATTTTATAAGTTGTTTTGATTTGATAAGAGTTGCAAAATCTTGATTTTGTTGATTATGAATCTGATAATTTCTAATAAACTCGCGGCTGATTCAATTATCTTGTTATGGTATTAATTCATTTCTTTTACCGATTGATTAATTCATGTCCTGAAAATGGTTATTTGTTGGTATTGTTGTTAGTGTGGCTGTTAAGAAATTTCAAACCCAAAAACCTGAGTATTGGCTTATGTATTGGAAGTTATTATTGTTGTTTTGCTTAATTTAGTGGCATATTGTTATGATGAATCTTAGTTCATGACGAGTTGGTTTTGTTTTGGTATCGAAACCCACTGTGGCGGATTCACAGTGGTATATGTTGGGTCGGCTGTTTGTTGTTTTCGGTTCTAGGGAAACACACCCATGAAGGGTGTGTTGTGTTTGTTTGTCTCGGGTTACAAGGATAATGTTCAATATTGTTTTCTTGGTCTCCTGTCGTGAACCACAACCCCAACAGTAAGGGTTGTTTGTGTCTTTGCTCACTTTGCCTCAACTTGCTACTTCATCATATAGTAAAGTAAATGCTATTTGAGTTGAACTTGGTTTTGAGTCTCGGTTTGTATTGTGAGCTGAGAGGCTGTGGGCCGAAGCCCACTCGAGCTTGACATAGGGTGTTTGGCCTTGTTTTTGGTTCGACCACCACCACCCACGAAGGGTGTCATGGCTTGATTTGAAACAACAATATAAGGGTGTGTCATGTTAGCACTGATGTTTGTACCTGTGTGTATGTGTGATAACAGTTTTGAGTCACAAAACACACATGGGGTGTGTTTATTTTGCTCCGTCAAAAGAACCTAAAGTCCATAGCACTAAGGGCACGATTGGTTTGTGTCACATCCACAAGGTCGAAGGCATTCGGACTTGTTTTACTTGGTCACTCGAGCTCAGTATCGAGCATTTAGCATGCTCAATATTGTGTCATGGTGTTTTTAAAGAGTTGCTAAATTTTGGTGATAAACCTCAATTGTATTGTATTCAGTCAAAAGAACCTCAATTGTATTGTGTTCAGTGGTGGTGTTAGTTTATTTCATCATTGGGCCAAAGCCCACTTGCGTCTAAGAGGGTGTCTATTTGTTTCACCTTGGGCCACAACCCACTCCACCATGTTTAAGGGTGCGTTTGATTGACTGATTCATTTTGGCTTAATCCCGACTTATCTCGACTTATTATTATTTCACGACTCAATCGGCTCACTCATATCTAATCATAATTATAATGTGAAAACAAAAGAATGTGAAATTATAAGTTCTAATCTATTAAAAACTAGACTAAAAATATAAGTGTTAACTTATTTTAATACTTTCGATTTATATTCAACATGACTCATTTTAAAATTTATAACAAAACTTAATATTTTTGCACCATTAAACTATAAGTTTAACCAAACAAATTATAACTTATTTTGAGATCATTAGTTCATATTCGTGGTTTATTTAAACTAACGTAACACACTCCAATTACACAATTTTTATTTGATTTTTATAAACACTATATCATGGTTCATTGTTCTAATATGGAAGCTTTAACTTTTAATCATCTCGGTAAGACTAAAACATATATACGGGCCATGCCCAACTTTAGTAAAAATCTACACTTAGAGTGCTCTTGACAAAACTAATAAACGGGCAATAAGCGAGACATTTTAAACAAACATATATTCTTAAAATATTTAATTTACTAGCTTATAAACACTATAACTAAACCACTACTTAATTACATACTTTTATTTATAATAGTAACAAACATTTTTACACATAGTTATATATGTACATGTACTTCTAACAACAATGTTATCATAATCCGTCAACACCTAATAATTGCTTTCCGTACCTCGTCTTTCGGTTATTGTCGAACCGAAGATTTATTCCGCCCTTGATACTTTTATTATTATACACTTATGCACTTCCAAGAGCCAGTGCCTTCAAATACTTAGAACATTGTTTTAAACTTAAATGCTGCCACACAAGCAACAATAACATAAACACTTTAAAACTTTTGAATTCAATTAAATTTCGTTGAGTCTTAAGTTCAAATTGTGAACTAAAACATGCCTTACTAATCTAGGTAGCGTGTTGGTGCCACATTCTCTCTGATTTACTTCACTTACTGCTTACTCTACTGAGGTGAGTTTATAGCCTCACCTTACTTATACTTGTTTTACAACTTCGGGATGAGAAACATGCAAACCGTTTTCTGGACTACAATAATGTTTTATTTTCTCAAAACTATTGCGTAGTTAGCCTAAGCCCCTGAACCCACTGTTATGCCCACCTTCATGAACCGTTAATTCCCGCTCAGAAGTGCTATTGATATAAATAGATCTATTGGGGTGACTCCCCCGTTCCGTTGGCCAGACGGGTCAATGCCAGCGTATACCAAGTCGGACTACGAGTGTATTGGGTTAAACACTCGCCATGAGCCCCTGATTATTATTTATGTGCTACAATGTAGCGCACTAAACTATCGAGCTTCGGTTGCATGAACTTAGTGCTAGCGTGATAGACTATTTTGTACGACATTATATGTGTTGTAATGTTCGTACACAAAACTATTGGTCCAAATTTATTACTTTATTGCTTCATTTTAAACCTATGAACTCGCCAGCTTTTGCTGACTTTTAGCATGTTTTTTCTCAGGTGTTTGATCTGCTTGATTGTTGCAAGGTATTGGCATGGCAAGGGTCATAGACTATTTTCCGAAGTGTTTTTACACACAACTATGACTTGTTTGTATGGGACAACTAAACTCATGGGCCTTATTTTCTGAACTTGAAACTTTATTGTAAACTCTATTTAACTTGGATGAATGTAATTAAATGGAGTATGTATTCCGTTCTTTATTACCTTGTGTTGTGATTACCAATTTAGTAGCACCCCATGACCCGAATGCTTCCGCGATTATCAAATTTGGGGTGTTACAGATTGGCATCGGAGCCTAGGTTATAGAGAACTAGGTACATATAAACCCTAAATTATAACCACTTTTTACAAAAACAAGTCCTTATGACCGCCACTTGCCTACCTGCCTTGCTTGCCAATTACTTGTTGTCTACTTGATTACCTACGCGTTATGTTTTTATTGATTTTACTCTACAATACATACTATAAGTATTTTCTATATACTTACACACATATACCGTCTTTGTCACAGACTATGCCTTCCTACGACATCACTGAGGACATCTTGCTCACTCACACTTCATCATCTCCTCTGATCGCATCACATTCTGATGATCCATACATGCAGGTGCTTGAGGCATATCATGCACCTGATCCTGACACCATTGAGCCCACACCTACTCCATCACTACCTACTCAGTCTGCACCCACTCTCATTGCTTATCACATTCCTGTTCAGCCTATACCTACCTCTGTTACTGAGACTGCTATACAGTCCACCTCACCTGTTCAGACTCTTCCTAGCCGTCGCACAACCCGCATACGCGTCCCAGGGCACCGACTATGGTATTCAGACCTACCATACCCAACTCATAAGAGGACCCGAGCCATCTACATAGGTACCTCCACCACCCCACTATCTCTTTCACCTGTTTCATCTCCTGACCATTCACCACTTCGCCAGAGGCTCAGGAGGGCCGATGATTCATGTTCAGCTGGGGATGATGAGGAGTCATAGGATGACCCAGAGGAGGAGTCGGAGGATGACCCGGAGGATGAGCCAGCAGCAGATCCTACATCTGAGGAGACTTTACCAGTTGAGCACGCCCCCAGGTGTACACTTACAGATAGAGATGCAGGTTTACCAGCAGGTCTAGATCAGGAGGTGACTATGCAGCGACATGGGAAGATGATTTTGGAGGATGTGCTGAGCACTTTCGAGACGGGGCAGAGTTCGAGGGCTGCTCAGATGTTGGGTGGAGATGTGAATGTACCTCTGGGGTTAGGACAGAGAGCTGCCATGCTACGTGCTAGAGAGGAGGGTTTGGATGTTGTTCCTGCTACTTGTGAGATTAATGGCGAGATATGGAGAGACATTGAGTGTGTGTACGGCACCCCACCTCGTGCTGATAGTCCAGTATATGAGCCATCCTCACCATCTTTTGCACCACCATCTCCATTGATAACAGTTTCCCCTCCACCCGCTGACTCACTAGTGGCCCAGGAGGAAGAGGATGATATTATGAGGATCTTTACTCAGTTGGGGGCACAGGCGACCTTACTAGATGTTCACTCAGAATACCTAGAGAGACTTGGGAGACTTGATGAGCGGACAGACAGGTTTGGCAGATAGCTTGCAGGTGTGCATCGCAGGATGGATGACATCGGGAGGGATCAGGCGAGAGCTTGGGATGCAGAGTGGACCACTTGGCATAAGATGCAGGATATGGAGTCAGTGATTGCTAGAGTGATGAGGTCAGAGAAGGAGGATCGTTGTGAGGTCTTGGCGTCAAGGAGGCGCATTGTACAGTTGGAGTCTACTGTAGGACGATTGGGGTCTACTATAGTACGGTTGGCAGCAGAGTTGGAGCAGTTATGCCTTGGGCGTGATTGATTCTAGTTTCTAGTAGTTTATGTTGTATTTTTTCACTAAACTGAGTAGTCATCAGTTAGTGGCAGTTGTACTCTTCCTTTATGTATTCGAGACTTGTACCTTTCTCTTATGTATTCCAAGCTTGTAATTTTGTGGATATGTATTGACTTCTAATCTATAACAAGCTTGGTTGATTACTCTATTGTGTCATTCTCTCTATGATTGATCTTATTCATATACTCTGCTTGTGGTGATTATACTCTTGTGTGATAACAAACTCCCCGAATCTCATTTGTCTCTATCTTTTGTTTGGAGTACAGCAAGATGCCTCCTAAGAGAAAGTCAAACAGAACTACTCGTGCGCAACCAGTTAATCTAGGCCCAGCCAGGGCTAATGTAGTAGCTCCACCTGTGAACCGAGCTATACTTGATCAGTTAGTAGAGGAATGGGTGGCATCAGCGCTGGCTGCAGCAAACAACTCGACTACTGATGTCGGAAACTCAAGACCAACAAACAACAACAACTGCGGTTGCACCTACCAAGAATTCCGAAAGACCATGACTGGTGGTTTCGGAGGAACCGAGGGGCGGTTGTTTTGATCAGATGGATTGAATGGTTGGAAACAGTGTTCTGAATATGTAGTTGTGCGGATGAAGACAGGGTTAAGTTCGCATCATTCACTTTCATGGATGCTGCCTTAACCTGGTGGAATAACTATCTGAAGTCGGCTGGCTATGACACTGCTTACGCAATGCCATGGGAAAATTTTAAGGAAATGGTACTCAAAAAGTATTGCCCTCGCAACGAAGTTAAGAAGTTGGAGGTCGAGTTTTGGAACCTCAAGGTGCAGGGTACCAACATGGCTGCATACAACCAACGTTTCCAAGAGTTAGCTTTGCTATGCCTTGAGATGGTCCAGACTGAAACTTGTTTACTGGAAAGGTACATTGGAGGATTACCCCTATCCATCAAGGGTAATGTCACTACCTACAAAGCTGCTGATCTCCATGAGACTATGGAAGTGGCCAACAAGTTGATAGACCAAGTGATTGAGGATTCGGCTGAAACGGTTGTGACTAATAAGAGGAAATGGGATGATCACTCCCGAAACAACAACAACAGCCACCACCCAAACAAAAGACAAGAAGTTGCTAAAGTTTATGCTGCGGGACTAACAGAGAAAAAGGTGTACGCAGGGAACTTACCATTGTGTAACCGCTGCAAGTTGCACCACAAGGGTCAGTGCACGGTCAAATGTCACAAGTGCCAAAAGATAGGACATATGACCCGGGATTGCAAGTCAAGGCCCCTTGCAACTGCACAAGTTGCACCAACAAACAACCCGAAGGCTGAAATAACATGTTTTGGATGTGGTGAGAAAGGGCATTACCAAAGTGAATGCCGAAAACCCAAGAATCAGGGTAATGGTGGTAACCGAGGTTACCAGGGTAACCAAAGGAATCAAGGAACCGGCGGAAATCAAGGAGCTGTTGGGCATCAGGGAAACCGAGGCAATGATGGAGGAGCCCGCGGGAGGGTCTATGCAATGGGCAAGGTGGAAGCCCAAGAGGACCCGAACGTCGTGACGGGTACGTTCCTTTTAAATAACCGCTATGCATCCATATTGTTTGATACGGGAGCAGATAGGAGATTTGTTTCAACTGCATTTAGTCCACTACTTGGTATTACCCCGACCACTCTAGACAACGTATACAATGTGGAGTTAACTAAAGGGAACGTAGAAAGGGTAGACACTATCATAAGAGGCTGTACCTTAAACCTGTTAAATCACCCGTTCAACATCGACCTCATGCCGGTAGAATTGGGTAGTTTTGACGTTATTATCGGTATGGATTAGTTGTCGAAGTACCATGCCGCCATCATTTGCGACGAGAAAATCGTTCGGCTGCCTTATGGGAACGAAGTCCTAATCGTAGAAGGCAACAGAAGAAACGCGTCAAGACTAAACACCATCTCTTGCACAAACGCCCAGAAATACATCGAGAAAGGATGTCACCTCTTTCTAGCACAAGTCACCGAGAAGAAAGAAAAGGAGCCAGAGGGAAAACGTTTGGAAGATGTACCAATCGTGAGAGACTTCCCGGCGGTCTTCCCTGAAGACTTACCTGGACTCCCGCCAACCCGACAGGTCGAATTTTGAATCGATCTAATGCCTGGTGCCGCACCTGTGGCATGAGCACCTTATCGATTAGCTCCGACGAAACTACAGGAACTATCGAACCAATTGTCGGAACTCTCAGAGAAAGGATTCATCAGGCCGAGTTCTTCACCTTGGGGAACCCCAGTTCTATTTGTCAAAAAGAATGATGGGTCTTTTAGAATGTGCATTGACTACCGAGAGCTAAACAAACTAACCATCAAAAACCGATACCCACTTCCGAGAATCGATGATCTATTCGATTAACTCCAAGGTTCGTGTGTTTACTCAAAAATCGACTTGAGATCCAGATACCATCAACTTAGAGTTCGGGAAGAGGATATCCCGAAAACGGCCTTCAAAACTCGTTACGGCCACTACGAGTTCCAGGTTATGCCTTTTGGCGTAACCAACACACCGGCAGTATTCATGGACCTTATGAATCGGGTGTGCAAGCCGTACTTGGACAAATTTGTGATCGTCTTCATCGACGACATCTTGATTTACTCCAAGAGTGAGAAGGAGCACAAGGAACACCTTAAACTAATCCTAGAACTGCTGAAGAAAGAGGAATTGTACGCTAAGTTCTCAAAGTGCGAGTATTGGATACCAACTGTTCAATTTCTGGGTCACGTGATTGATAGTCAAGGCATTCATGTGGATCCTGCAAAGATCGAGTCAATAAAGGATTGGGCGACACCCACAACACCCACCGAAATACGCCAATTCTTAGGACTTGCTGGTTACTACAGAAGGTTTATGGAAGGGTTCTTAAAGATAGCAAAGCCTTTAACTAAACTAACTCGGAAGAATGTAAGGTTTGACTGGGGAGATAAGGCGGATGAAGCCTTCCAACTCGTTAAGGATAAGTCGTGGTGCGAACCTATCTTAGCCCTACCTAAAGGCATTGAAGACTTTGTAGTTTACTGCGACGCTTCACACAAAGGTTTGGGAGCCGTCTTGATGCAACGAGAGAAGGTGATAGCCTATGCCTCTCGACAACTGAAAACACACGAAAAGAATTATACTACATACGACTTGGAATTGGAGTCAGTAGTGTTTGCACTTAGAATCTGGAGACATTACCTCTATGGCACCAAGTGTGTAGTTTACACCGACCACAAAAGCTTGCAACATATCCTTGACCAAAAGGAGCTTAACATAAGACCACGTCGTTGGTTAGAATTGCTCAGCGACTATGATTGCGAGATTCGATACCACCCAGGCAAAGCAAATGTGGTAGCAGATGCTCTTAGCCGGAAGGAACGACCAAAACCCCTGAGGGTATGATCGTTGGGTATGACAATCGTTTCACCCCTTTCATCGAAAATCCTTGAGGCTCAGGTCGAGGCGCTCAAGGAAAAGAACAGACCCAACGAGAAGATCTATGGTATGCCCGAGAGTGAGAACGGATTCATGAAAAGAACTGATGGGACGTTGTGTTTCAAGGACAGAAGTTGGGTCCCACTCTATGGAGGGATACGTGACCTCATCATGCACGAATCCCACAAGTCTAAATACTCTATCCACCTAGTAGCCGAAAAAATGTACCTCGATCTGAAGAAACTATACTGGTGGCCCAACATGAAGGCTGACATTGCGATGTATGTCAGTCAATGCTTAACGTGTTCGAAATTCAAAGCTGAACATCAGCGGCCATCAGGTTTACTTATACAACCAGAGATTCCCGAGTGGAAGTAGGAACGCATAACGATGGACTTCATTACCAAACTGCCAAGGACATCAAGCGGTTACAACACCATTTGGGTAATCGTTGATCGTCTCACCAAGTCCGCCCACTTCTTACCAATCAAAGAGAATGACATCATGGATAAACTTGCATGGTTATACGTAAAGGAGATAGTTGCACGACATGGAGTTCTGATTTTTATCATCTCCGACAGAGATAGCCGTTTCACGTCGAACTTTTGGAGATCACTACAAGATGCTTTGGGTACCGATCTTGATATGAGCACCGCATACCATCCTCAAACAGATGGTCAAAGTGAGAGGACCATTCAAACCTTAGAAGACATGCTGCGGGCGTGTGTGATAGACTTTGGAAACGGTTGGGATAGGCACTTACCATTAGCCGAGTTCTCTTACAATAACAGCTATCACATAAGCATCAAAGCTGCACCCTATGAGGCACTTTATGGTCGAAAGTGTAGATCACCTTTATGCTGGGCTGAAATCGGAGAAAGTCAGCTTACTGGTCCTGAACTAGTACAAGAGACTACCGAAAAGATTGTGCAAATCAAGAGCCGGATGCAAGCGGCTCGAGACCGTCAGAAAAGCTATGCAGACAAGAGACGAAAACCACTTGCGTTCCAAGTTGGAGATCGAGTTATGTTAAAAGTTTCTCCATGGAAAGGCGTGATTCATTTTGGAAAGCGTGGGAAATTAAATCCCCGATACATTGGACCTTTCAAAATTCTCACCAGGATCGGGCCGGTAGCCTACCGACTCGAATTACCACAAGAACTCAGTTCTGTGCACAACGTGTTTCACGTGTGCAACCTGAAGAAATGTCTCTCAAACGAAACTCTTGCCATTCCTCTGGAGGAAATCCAAATCGACGAGAGACTAAACTTCATTGAAGAACATGTCGAGATAATGGACCGAGAAATCAAACGGCTTAAGCAAAGCCGCATTCCTATCGTTAAAGTCCACAAGAACTCTTGAAGAGGTCCCGAATACACGTGGGAGCATGAGGACGAGATCAAGCGTAAATACCCACACCTTTTCTCAAATCCATAGGGTAACTCTAAGTGAAAACCGATGACGGTTTTCCTTCTAAGGCGGGAAGGATGTGACAAACGGTAATTTTCTTACTAATATTTTAATAATAAATGTTAATTTATTATTACCTAACAGTTAAATTAAGCATTCATGAGCTTGCATAACTATTTCGGGAAGCAAACCCGCACACTGTAGCTTACAGTAACTCATTACATGGTTTACCTTATCAGAAAATGTGAATATTTCGTTTTCTGACTATTACTGAGTATTTACGTAATACAACGAGAAATATCTCGCACACAACACCACACGCGTACCGACACAACCCTAGTAGCGGCATGAATCCAATATTTGTTATCCGGAATCAATAATAGTGTTTTTATATTACCTTTACAAAAACGTTCTCATAAATTATATTTTTCGCGCTCACGCTAACATAGAAGACATCAAATTACACCGGAGCTCAACGGGACACGGGGTACACTTAATACCCACAAAAATTAACAAAACCTAGACAAAAATGTTATTCCTTATATTTGTTTCCTCCTTTATAGCCAAATCCCACTAACCCTTACTCTAATAAAACGTATACAAAAAAAAAAAAAAAAAAAAAAAAAAAAAAAAAAGTGAGAAAAAGGATCATCCTTGTTCCTATCCCCACTTCTCTCTCCCTCACCCACGCCTCCTCTGAATATTAATGTCATCACCATCCCCACCATCTGGATAAACCATATCTGAAGCAACTCGATGACAACAAAGCTCCAAATCAGTCCCTAGCATCGCAGGTCTGATCCCATTTGTCTAACCCTCAAAGTCAACGATGACAAGGAGGAAGAAAACAAGACTTATAAACACCTTTGCTCAAATAATTTATACCCTATCCTTTCAGATCGAGAAGGAGAAGTCAAAGCCACCTCTTATGGTTATTTAAATGGATTCGGTTTCAAGACTAGTCCACACACATCCAATCTTTAACAAAAATCAATTTCAAAGTTAGTTTTCAAGGGCGAGCATTTCCGTTGAAGGGGTGTGGATTTGCTTGGAATCGGATTCGGGTTTTTGATTTTTGGTTCTTCTTGTCGATCCGTATCTATTTGTAAGAGTTTTAATCTCTTTGTTTTTATTTATGAATTTTATGGCGTTATTGTTGTTAAGTCATGAATTATTTTATAAGTTGTTTTGATTTGATAAGAGTTGCAAAATCTTGATTTTGTTGATTATGAATCTAATAATTTCTAATAAACTCGCGGCTGATTCAATTATCTTGTTGTGGTATTAATTCATTTCTTTTACCAATTGATTAATTCATGCCTGAAAATGGTTACTTGTTGGTATTGTTGTTAGTGTGGCTGTTAAGAAATTTCAAACCCAAAAACCCGAGTATTGGCTTATGTATTGGAAGTTATTATTGTTGTTTTGCTTAATCTAGTGGCTAATTGTTATGGTGAATCTTGGGTCATGATGAGTTGGTTTTTTTTGGGATCGAAACCTACTGTGGTGGATTCACATTGGTATATGTTGGGTCGGCTGTTTGTTGTTTTCGGTTCCAGGGAAACATACCCATGAAGGATGTGTTGTGTTTGTTTGTCTCGGGTTACAAGGATAATGTTCAGTATTGTTTTCTTGGTCTCCTGTCGTGAACCACAACCCCAACAGTAAGGGTTGTTTGTGTCTTTGCTCACTTTACCTCAACTTACTACTTCATCATATAGTAAACTAAATGTGATTTGAGTTGAGCTTGGTTTTGAGTCTCGGTCTGTATTGTGAGCCGAGAGGCTGTGGGCCGAAGCCCACTCGAGCTCGACATAGGGTGTTTGGCCTTGTTTTTGGTTCGACCACCACCACCCACGAAGGGTGTCATGGCTTGATTAGAAACAACAATATAAGGGTGTGTCGTGTTAGCACTGGTGTTTGTACCTATGTGTATGTGTGATGACAGTTTCGAGTCACAAAACACACATGGGGTGTGTTTATTTTGCTCCGTCAAAAGAACCTCAAGTCCATAGCACTAAGGGAACGATTGGTTCGTGTCACATCCACAAGGTCGAAGGCATTCGAACTTGTTTCACTTGGTCACTCGAGCTCGGTATCGAGCGTTTAGCTTGCTCAATATTGTGTCATGGTGTTTCTAAAAGAGTTGCTAAATTTTGGTGATAAACCTCAACTGTATTGTATTCAGTCAAAAGAACCTCAATTGTATTGTGTTCAGCGGTGGTGTTAGTTTATTTCATCATTGGGCCAAAGCCCACTTGCATCTAAGAGGGTGTCTATTTGTTTCACCTTGGGCCACAACCCACTCCACCATGGTTAAGGGTGCGTTTGATTGACTGATTCATTTTGTCTTAATCCCGACTTATCTCGACTTATTATTATTTCACGACTCAATCGGCTCACTCGTATCTAATCATAATTATTATGTGAAAACAAAAGAATGTAAAACTATAAGTTCTAATCTATTAAAAACTAGACTAAAAATATAAGTGTTAACTTATTTTAATACTTTCGATTTATATTCAACATGACTCATTTTAAAATCTATAACAAAACTTAATATTTTTGCACCATTAAACTATAAGTTTAACCAAACAAATTATAACTTATTTTGGGATCATTAGTTCATATTCGTGGTTTATTTAAACTAACGTAACACACTCCAATTACACAATTTTTATTTGATTTTAATAAACGCTATATCATGGTTCATTGTTCTATTATGGAAGCTTTAACTTTTAATTATCTCGGTAAGACTAAAACATATATACGGGCCATGCCCGACTATCGTAAAAATCTACACTTATATTGCTCTTGACAAAACTAATAAACGAGCAATAAGCGAGACATTTTAAACAAACATATATTCTTAAAATATATAATTTACTAGCTTATAAACACTATAACTAAACCACTACTTAATTACATACTTTTATTTATAATAGTAATAAACATTTTTACACATAGTTATATATGTACATGTACTTCTAACAACAATGTTATCATAATCCGTCAACACTTAATAATTGCTTTCCGTACCTCGTCTTTCGGTTATTGTCGAACCGAAGATTTATTCCGCCCTTGATACTTTTTTTATAATACACTTATGCACTTCCAAGAGCCAATACCTACAAATACTTAGAATATTGTTTTAAACTTAAATGTTGCCACACAAGCAACAATAACATAAACACTTTAAAACTTTTGAATTCAATTAAATTCCGTTGAGTCTTAAGTTAAAATTGTGAACTAAAATATGCCTTACTAATCTAGGTCGCGTGTTGGTGCCACATTCTCTCTGATTTACTTCACTTACTGCTTACTCTACCGAGGTGAGTTTATAGACCCACTTTACTTATACTTGTTTTACAACTTCGAAGTGAGAAACATGCAAACCGTTTTCTGGACCACAATAATGTTTTATTTTCTCAAAACTATTGCGTAGTTAGCCTGTTGGGAATTAAATGTTCTGAAGATTAGCATTTGGAAATTAAATGTTCTAATGGTTAGTACTGCTGAGAAGAATACACTAACAGTACTAACTGCTATTGTATATTTGAAGTTTGTTCAAGTTATAACTAACAGTACTAACTGATAAGTTAGTACTGCTAGTACAAACAAAGGTACTGCTGGTTGAATACTGCTGTTGGAGTGACTCATACTACTGCTGAGTGGATAACTGTTGACGTATACTACTGCTGAAGATTAGCGTTTGGAAATTAAATGTTCTAATGGTTAGTACTGCTGAGAAGAATACACTAACAGTACTAACTGCTAGTGTATATTTGAAGTCTGTTCAAGTTATAACTAACAGTACTAACTGACAAGTTAGTACTGCTAGTACAAACAAAGGTACTGCTGGTTGAATACTGCTGTTGGAGTGACTCATACTACTGCTGAGTGGATAACTGTTGACGTATACTACTGTTGATTAGATAAGTATGAAAAAGATATTTTGTGTATAAAAGTCAAGTATATACGGTAGATAATATCTTTGATAAGTGATGAGTCTACAAGTTGTATACACAGAACAAGTTGTATCTTTGCTACTGACACACTCATCAAGCAAGTAGTTGACAAGACTTAACAATATTGTAAAGATCTCCTTTGTTGTATAAAAGGGAGATCTTAGCCTAGATACAAACAAGTGTCTAGTAGAGTGCATGTGCTTAGAAAATATATATCTGTAGAACAAGTTATAACACATATCTTCAATCAGTCATAAAGTCATAGAAACATAGAGATTCAAGGTTTTGTAACCCTAGTGATAGTGAAGATCACTCATATTATTTTCAATAATATTGAATCATTTGGTGTTATACTTTCTGTGTTCATTGTTCATCACAAAAGCATTACTGTTCCATTTCCATAACCAATATCCTTCTAAGTGTGGTTAAGTAGATTCCGCATACTTAATCATATTCACTCAAAGTATCATATACACGTTAAAAGGACTAACATCCTAAGTGTATTATTAATCAATCCTCACAAGTGGTAAAGGGCTGATTGAATCCTCTCATAGCCTAAGCCCCTGAACCCACTGTTATGCCCACCTTCATGAACCGTTAATTTCCGCTGGGAAGCGAGATTGATATAAATAGATCTATTGGGGTGACTCCCCCGTTCGGTTGGCCAGACGGGTCAATGCGAGCATATACCAAGTCGGACTACGAGTGTATTGGGTTAAACACTCGCCATGGGCCCCTGATTATTATTTATGTGCTACATTGTAGCGCACTGAACTGTCGAGCTTCGGTTGCATGAACTTAGTGCTAGCATGATAGACTATTTTGTACGACATTATATGTGTTGTAATGTTCGTACACAAAACTATTGGTCCAAACTTATTACTTTACTGCTTCATTCTAAACCTATGAACTCACCAGCTTTTGTTGACTTTTAGCATGTTTTTTTCTCAGGTGTTGATCTGCTTGATTGTTGCATGGTATTGGCATGGCAAGGGTCATAGACTATTTTCTGAAGTGTTTTTACACATAACTATGACTTGTTTGTATGGGACAACTACACTCATGGGCCTTATTTTCTGAACTTGAAACTTTATTGTAAACTCTATTTAACTTGGATGAATGTAATTAAATGGAGTATGTATTCTGTTCTTTATTACCTTGTGTTGTGATTACCAATTTAGTAGCACCCCATGACCCGAATGCTTCCGCGATTATCAAATTTGGGGGTGTTACACGTTACGTCAGTGATGGTTAAAAACATAAATGTAAAACCTAAACCCAATGTATTAAAAGTGGTTTTTCGGGCTTGGGTCATAAAATACACTAATATACATTATTTAATTTCGTTTCGAGTTTTTTTTTTTTTTTTTTTCTTAAAGGTAAATTCATTAAGAAAGAGAGCCATAAAAGGCAAAGTTACAAGAACATAAAGATAACAAAAACTAGATGGCATTGGACAATCCCCAAGCTCCAATACAAAGCTAACAAATACAGTAAAAATTACAAGAGGATACAGCCCAACTGCATAGCCAAGAATACTCTGAATACATCAAATGGAACACTGAGACCAATCAGCATTCCTTTTAACCATCACCATATTCTAGACTGCACAGGAGGCAACTCTTGTAGATTCCACTAAGCTATATAACATTTGGAGTAAATAACAAGAAAACAGACTCAAACCATTGCAGAACTATTCAGCACCAGCAATCTTCAATCCAAAATCAGACTCTAACATCTTCAAATAGAATCCATCAGCATCAAATCACAAACAAACCAATCTCTTATTTTAGATGGAATTGCCTCCTTAAAAACCATTCACCAAGTAAAACCCATTGTGGGAAAAACCTTGAAAAGGACAAAAAGAGTGCAACTTCCATATATAAACCTTAAAAAACCAGATATATCAGAAGCCTCTCACACATGAAAATCAACAGGCTTTGACAATTCATCAATTACCATGCTAATCCTGATAAGAGCTCTAGGTGTAGTGAGCAAGTTAAGTTGCTCATTTGGAGCTCACGGGGTGCCACATCACTTTAAAAAACCTCCACAACTAACCCCCTCACTCACAACTAACCTCAACTTACTCATTTGGGGCCCACCACTTACAACTTTATTTTTTTATTCAATTTTTCAAATAACATAAAATTCATTCATTAAAATTAAGCTACAATGTATGATTCAATAATAAAATTAAAATAAATAAATAAATAAATAAATAAATAAATAAAAATCCTTAATGTGTTATTTTTAATTCAAACATGTAAGATTTTATATTTGTTAACTTGTCACAATGAATTACGGACTAAAACTAAGCAGTTGGGCTTTGTGAAATAAATATGTTTCATAGGAGTTGGGCCTCTATTATAAACAGTTTTACTTTATGGCATCATCTCCATTTATTTTGCCTCCATCAATAACTGCAACACTCCATATATCCATCCTCTTCCTCTCTGCTACAACTTGCTCCAACATCTCTTTTGCAGGTATTAAAAAAAGGGTGCAACGGCTCCATTTTGAAAAATAAAAACCGCTTTGATATTGCTCGGGTCCCACCTTTACAGGTTTCTTCCTTCGTCGTGCAGACGACGAGGGTTCAAGTGGCAAGAAAAAACAAGGGGGGGTGGTGTGGTGGCGAGACACAACGAGGGTGCCAGGGTGGTACGGCAAGCCACAACGAGAGCCACACTGGGTGCTCTAATAGAAACCATAAAAAACCAGCTACAAAAACCAACCACCCAACCAATCTCAGCTACACCAGACACCAGATCACCATATGACACCAAACCAAGGCATAAGAACAAGAGTACAACTCTCCCTTGAATCATCCCTCAATATAAGCACCATATAAGATAGCAGACATCACACATGAAAATCAACATATCAGCTATCAATAGAGCAACAATAAGCAGGTAATATACATCTTGAAACAAAATGCAAGTACCAAGTTAGATCCTTACCATGCAAGACCATGAATAGGCTAAGAATCCAATTATTGCACAAAATTGACATGAACTATAACAAAACAACACCCCCTGCTAAAGTATAGGCACCACATACAATATCAAGGTCTATCAGAATCATCATGACTAAGATGGTTACTACCCATATATCTATACATTACACTCTTATCAATAGGCAATCTCCACATAATAAAAGCTTTGATCACCTCATTAGATTGCTTAATGGTTAAGCCCCTGATTTTAAGCCTCATAGTGTTCACTATATGCTCAAAAAGACACTCAACACTCCTATCCTTCTGTTGATGAAACCTAAAATTCCTCTCCTGCGAAACAAAGTAAATAGTTGCCCCGAATACTAGTCTCTGAATAACACTCCAAATAAAGTTATTGGTAGGTTTAATGGCTAACCCAGATACAATACTAGCAAGATTGTTACCCAAATTATCCATCAAGGCCATGGGTTTTAATCTTTCCCACAATCTCCTAGAATATGGACAAGTGAAGAATAAGTGATTATGAGACTCATTATCACTACCACACAAATTACATGTCAAATTAGGAACATTAAACCATCTAGCTAGCCTGTCCTTGGTTTTAAGACTCCCCTTCACAGCTACCCAAGATATGAATGCATGTCTAGGAATGCATTGAGAATACCAAATATGTTTGTACCAAATAACCTTTGGGGATTCACTCCTAGTAGCCTTCCAAACTTCATTAGCATTAAACTTTTTGATCTTTCCTTTTTTATTGTGCCAAATAGTTTTGTCTTAAACATTGCTAGTAATAATAGGATAGACACATTAACCACCTCCCCATAAACATCCAACCAGTATCTAGGCCAGGTCCAACCTCCATTATTAATCATATCACACACTCTGATATCAAGTTTAAAACCAGCTTGTTCAATGATTCTATGACTTATAAGCTTACTTAAAGGGCCCTTATCATGACACCTATCAAACCAAATATTGCAATTTTTACCATTTCCAATTTCAACATTCACAAAATTCCTAATGTTATCTCTAAGATTAAGAATCTGTTTCCAATACTAAGAGTAACTCTTTTTACATTCAATATCCCACAGATTAGTACCTTTCAACTTATAAGCTTTAACCCATCTAACCCAAATAGAGTCTTTGTTACATGGAATGTTTCATAAATGTTTAGCCATGAGCGCAATATTCCGTTCATGAAGAGACCTTAATCCTAACCCACCCTGAGACTTAGGCATACAAGTGTCTTTCCACTTAATACTCACCATACCAATAGCGCTTCTATTGCTAGCCCACAAAAAATTCTTCAACAGTTTATCAATAGACTCACAAGCCAGCATAGGAAGGACAAACATAGAACACCAATAAACTTGCAAAGAGGATAAAACAGAAGCAACAAGTTGTAACCTACCAGTAAATGACAGACTCCTGTTTTTCCAATCATTAATCTTGTTTTGGACCATTTCAATCAGAATTCTACAATCAGCAAAGGTAATTCTTTTGGATACAAGAGGCACACCAAGATATCTAATAGGAAATGTACCTTCTCTAAAGGGCATGACCAACTTAATCTCATCTTTGATTTCAGAAGGAATATTGCAAAAGAATGCTTCACTCTTAGCCATACTAGGGTATAGTCCTGAGGATAAACTAAATTCATCAAGCTCTCTTCTTAATATAGAAGCTGAGACCATATTACTATGACATAACATTAATAGATCATCAGCAAAACATAGGCTAGTGATGTTGAGCTTTTTGCAACCAGAGTGATATTTGAACCTTCTGTCATTCCTAATTTGTCTTTTGCCATTAAATTCAAGACCTCCATGACAAGAGTGAAAAAATAGGGTGATATAGGATCACCCTGTCTTAGCCCTCTTTTAGCCTTAAAGAAACCATGAGACTCTCCATTAACACATATAGAGAAAGATGCAGATGTGAGGCATGTCATAATCCAGTGTACCATAACAGGGTGCAAACCAAATTCATTAAGGCAAAATTCAAGGAAAGACCAACTAACAGTGTCATAGGCTTTTTGAACATCAACCTTAAAAGCAAAGTTCCTAGTCTTAGTCCCCCAATTGTATCCTACCATGAATTCTTGAGCAAGTAATATATTATCACTAATTTGCCTTGCTGGAATAAATGCACTCTGATTTACATCAACAAGCTCATTTAGAACAATTTTAAGCCTATTAGTATTAATCTTACTAATCCCCTTATAAACCACAGTACAACAAGATATGGGCCTATAATCAGTAGCTTTAGCAGGGGTTTTACTCTTAGGTATAAGAGAAATTAAAGTTGTGTTAAGCTCACCAAGAATTTTACCAGAAATGAAGAACTCTTGAATAACAGCACAAGTATCATCTCCCACCACATCCCAAGCAGACTTGAAAAACTTGGAAGAGTAACCATCTGGATCTGAAGCTTTATTATCATGTATACTGAAAATAGCATCTTTGATCTCTTGTCTTGATACAGGTTTGATCAACTCCATAGCTCTTTCACTATCCAGTTTCTTTGTAAATAAACTTATGGGATCTTCAACATCATAAACAGCATCCTGGGTACCTAGAAATTTCTGAAAATGAGATACAAAAATGTTAGGAACTTCAGTACCAGTGTAAGCATGTCCCTCTTCATCATAGATCATCTCAATTCTGCTTTTACTAATTCTCCCTTTCATAATCTTATGAAAGTAGGCACTGTTAAAATCACCATCCTTTAGCCATGTTATCTGGTATGTGCTTAAACACATACCTTTTCTTGACCAAATTAAGACCAAAATGCCAAAGATATTTGTGTTTTTGTGTTTGTTAATATGCAGGTACGGATATCCCGAAAAAAGGACAAAAACGAAGAAAAAAACAACAAAAACCGAGCACGAGATTGGGAAAGAGTATTTAAAGAGCCGAAAGCCGATGCCGGGAAAGACATTATTTATTCGGATTTAATTCGAGCTCGGAAAATCCCAAATGGCCCTTGGATTATTTTTACTTCGCAAAAATTACCCTTGGATTAACTTTGAAGAATGGCTGATTTGGTCCTTGATGTTGACTACAATTACAACTTTGGCCCTTGTGTTAAATCCCATTTATACTACCCTATAACCTTAACCGGATCAAAGAATAACAATAACCATTTATCCTTTAAACCCACAACCCATTTAACCCCAAAAAGCCCACCATCCAAACCACAAAACCCACGGCCCAACCCACTAACCCTTTAACTAAAAAAATACCGGGGTCAAAACCCCCAAATACGGTCAAACACCCAATTAGTACTGTATATCGTTTCCCATTAGAACCCTAATCCCATTAAACCCCTAAACACCAATCCATCACTATCACCACCCTCCACTACCAGCCAAACCATCACATGGACATGTCTTTGGTCCCTCCCCTCCACCTCAGCAATCCGAGGCAAGAAAGACTCATCAACGGCCAAGGTTTAAAGTTGTGGAGAGCAAGGAATGATCCAAGGGTCCTTGAAGAAGCACAAGTAGCAAATGGGAACACTCACACAGAAGAAACACAAGAAAGATGAAGCCCTCTCCTATATAAATCGGATTCTTCTCTTCTTAATTTTTTGTCCAATTTTCATGTATTAGAAAATTTTGACCATATTTTTATTTACTGTCTAATTTATTGTTTCCTTAGTGTAATCTTTAAATTTTGATTGTAATTTCATTTTCAGGTATGTAATTTAATTTCAGTTAATGCAATTTTAAGTTTTCTTGTCTTTATTTTCTTGGTCAAACTTGGTCAAACTACTGATTTCTGAGCTTATTTGTTTTTTTTTGTGAATCAACTGTTCTATTCAATGCTTATTTAAGATATATAGGTAGTTTGTTGATTGCTGGTTTTAAGATTTCCCTTAGAATCATCAAAACAGCCCATTTAGTTTTAGCAGCCTGCACTTTTTATTTTGCCTCAACAGGCCTTTTTCAATCTCACTTTTAAGTTAGTTAGAGTAGTTTTTAAGTTCCAATTTTTGTTTTGCTAATAGCTTGCCAGTTAAACTCAATCTGTTTCAGCTTATGTTGGCCTTAGGAGCTTATTTCCTAGCTTAATTTAGGGCAGCAAAACTGCATCAGCAGCCCCTGTATAGGCCTGCATTATTTTTGAGTCCCTAAGCACCTTGTTCTCAGCTTATTTATAAGCTGAGAATCACCCTTTTAGGATTTAGAAATTGGAATCTAAGTTCTTTGTTGGCAATATTTTAACTGTTTTTTATTTTGGTAGTTTAGCTTTTAGGTTAGAACAGCTTTTGAGAAGCTCAAAGTTACCATCTCAGGCTGATTTTCTCCTTTGTGCAGTCTTTTGTTCTTTTCTTTGTTTTTCAAAACTGATAAGCCATAACAGCTTTTCCCAATCTTATTTGTGGTTTTCAAACAAATTTCCAGTTTTAAAAAGTCCTTATTTGATATTGCTTTTTGAGTTTTTAAAAGAAAATCAGAAAAATAAAATGTTTGCAAAAAAGTGACAAACCTGGGATTCGAACCCAAGTCTGTCAACTCACAACACAGCACCTCACCCACTGCACCCTTGGGATTTCTTTAGTTAACTCTTGCAACATTTATTTTAAAACCCCTTTTTGTTCTTTTAAGCTTATTTAGTCTGTTTTGCTTCTTTCTGCTTATTCAAATTTGCTTTTTCTCAAAATTTATTTTTCTTATCTTTTAAATATTTCAAAGTAGTTATCATAAAATTTTCAGATTTTCTCTTCTCATTTAGTATTTTTTATCATTTATTTTCTTTTAAATAGTATTTAATTCATATTTAATTATTAAAAAGTCAAAAAAATATCTTTATTTTTTTTCTAAAATTTTCTTTTAATATTTAGAATGTAGGAAAATTATTTTCAAGCCCGTAGGATTAGTAGTGCTTCAAATTCACTTTTTATTTTGCGTTCGTACGTAGTTTTTGATTTATTCGAGCATTTTTAGGATTTCCCTTACGTTTGCCTTAGAATAGAATTTTCCCTTGCCTTATTTACTGTTTTTAGTTTATGTTTCATCATTTTAGTTTAAAAATCATTATAACTCACTTTAATTCCCTATTCACTTCACGAATCACGATCCCGAATCACTAATTCCATTCAATCTTCATCGGGACAACGAACTCGGGTTTTGCATATTTCCGTTGCAATTCCTTTGGGATAAATTGTTGAATCATTATCTTTATTTTCTATTGCATCAGTTTTTCCTCATTAAGTGCAGCCTCGTTATAAGCATTTGCATAAATCATTTCGTTTCGAGTTTTGTTTAGTTTTAAAATTTGCGTCCGGAAAATCACATGTGATTTTTATGTTAGGAATCACATGTGATTTCACAAATCACATATGATTACATAAAATCACATACGATTTTAAGATAACAAATCACATGTGATTTTTCTAGACGTATATTTCAACACTTGCAAAAAAAGTCAAAAAAGTTCGTCGAAATTAGAAGTACCCCTCTACAGAAAGATGATTTAATTCTCGTCGTGATGGTATGATTCTTTTCAAATGATGAAAGCTTTATTTTTATTTTTTTTATTTTTTTTTTTTTTTGATAAAAAAAATGGATGGTCAGGATTGGTTATGTTGGTCCAATTCAACTTGAGCAAATCACGAATTAACAGAATAATTATAAACAAGTGACATTTTGACATTGAAAGAAGAACATGTTTACGATACATGATGGGCAAAATTACAAGGTTACTCAAGAATCCACTTAGACACACTAATAACACTTGGGTGGCTTTTCAAGGGTATAGTTGCAGACGGCTATCCCCGTTGAGTAACAAATTGAAATCACAAATATTCAAGCTAAGCTTGAATTCTAAGTGTTGAGGATTCTAACACAATAACACTTTGTATTACACTTTGTGTGGAATTCTCACTTCTCACTCTTGATGAATCGGCACATTTCTCTTTGTTGAAACGGATATTTATAGCGGGGAAGTTACTATTGCTTCACGTGGGAATAGTGATTTTGCCAACTGTTCGTAGATAGGCACGTGCCTAGTCTTCTAGCTTAAATGTCTTGTTGGTTTACCGGAGTTGACAGTAACGAGTACCCGTGAGCTACTTTAGTGCCTTGGGAAGGAGCAATGGTTATCTTCCCAAGGGTTTTTCACCTTAAACGTGTTTGTAAAATCCTATCTAACTATTAGAGCACAAGAGTTATGCTCCGTTGGTCTTGTTCAGAGAGCTGAGAGATCATCAAGGTATTGCTACCCTTGATGATCCCTTATACTTGAGCTACAGTTCCTTGTATATACTGGCTGACATGCATTAGTAAGTTCACAAGTTAACTTTGACGATATCCAAGACTTGAACATTTGTTAGAGCTGCTTGCTGACTTTATCTTCTTGAACTGTTCTTCAAGTAATCTTAGATTTAATAATGTCTCTGGATCTTGAACCTTGATGAAGTTGCTCGCTGATTCTACCAGCAACGAGACTTCTTGATCAGTTAGTCTTTGTATAGCTACGTGAGGTGTGCATTATCTTATGAGAAAGGTGGTCAGGGATAATGAGACATTTGTTAGATCTCATTGTCCCTGATGCTACTCAGATACTTTCTTCACTGATTCTGCATCAGTGAGGTAAAGTGCATCTTTAGTTGGTCTTTGACATCTTTGAAGCATGTTGTTTGAGCTTCTCCCTATATCAGAGAGTGACATACTCACTGATTTATCAGAGAGTGTGTGCTCAGTGATTTTATCAGTGAGTGACTTGGCTATTCCTATGTTCAAATACTTGTCAGGGACATTTGGGTGAAATCTTGATCCAACAATCTCCCCCTATTTAAATATAGAAATAGCCTGAGTTTTATCAGAGATAAGTGAGCATAACGGCTTCTTCTTATGCTCTGAGTTACAACAAAGGTATAGTGGACTATTGTTTTGGCTATATTGTTTGATACTACTTGTTGGATTTTATCAAAGATAAGTGAGCATAACTGCTTCTTCTTATACTCTGAGTTGCAACATAGTTAAAGTAAACAATTATCTTTTTAGGCTATGTTTTTTATACCAATTGTTGAGATTGAAGCTTTGTCCTAGCTTCGAGATGTCATCTTGATCTTGGTTCTGATCTTCACTTTTCCTAGCTCTGTCCTCAGGTAGTGATGATTCTTGCTTTGATAACCCTTCTTTGAAGATGACTTCCAGAGTTTGTTTACCCATGGTTTTAATTCTAAAATTAGGATATCTTACGTCTAGTGTGAGATTGCTCATCATTTATACAGATAGCCTAAGTGTTTATCAGTTGTAAGTGATCATTATGTCTTCTTCTCACAGACTGATTTACAACAAGGAATGAAAACATAAAGCTAGTTCGATCAGATTCTTTGATTATGTAGCTGGAGTTTCTACTTCAGCTCGTTTGTTCTGAACCATTTCCTTTATGCTCGAGGATTGTATCCCTGATGTTTGTTCTTTTCAAGCCACTTTTTGATACCAATTGTTGTATGTGAACTCAGTCCCTGATGATTAGTCATCAGGTTCACATTTTTCTTTGATTATGGCTGACTTAGATTCTCATAAATGCTTTCTCCCCCGCAAAAACTACAGCTTTAGTGGAAGTTTTTGGAGTTCTTGCATTTGTGGTTATGGTTCAAGATAGAAGGACTATGTCCTTGTTGTTTGTCTATCACTGATTGAAGCTTGCTCAGTCTTCTGTAGTGGTACTTGGTCACGATATCAGATAGGTCAATGGTGTATATGCCTATAGCCCTTCTTCATTGTCCTGAAAAGTAATTTGATTTTTCCATATGTCATTTATTCATAGTTTAGTTAGAATGATAGACACAGGAACTATCAGAGAGTAAATTTCTCTTATAGCTCATCAGAGAGTGACTCACTGATGCTATGAATTAGCTGTTTAGTGAGTGACACTCTCTGATTTACTGAGAACCAGTGAAAGGATTTAGACTATTTTATTCTTATATGCATATTAGAGGAGATTAGATCTCATTTTGATTCATTAATCTTCCCTATCCAACTATACGGATAGTCTAAACTCAATCAGTATTAAGTGAGCATTGGCTTCTTCTTACACACTAATTGTTACATCAAAGAATTACAATATTTTACATAACTAATTCTATTGATGTCGTTGAAGGATATATAGACGCTGAGACTTGATTCCTTTCTTTTCAGTTCAGCAACCTTTTGTCTTTAGTCTAGTATCTTCGTAGTTCAGCAGCTAGTTTTTATACCCGGTTGAGTTTGTCCGGGTTTTGATGCTCTGACTTTTCAGTAACCACTCTGGTCAGAGACTTATAGAATCAGATAATACTTGCTTACAACCTGATTTGAAGAATACAGTCCACGAACTGAACAATTTCACTCACTGATGTAAGAGAGATGGCGGATCAAGTTTGTTCAAAGAGTTAGGATCAGGGAATGTTTTGTTTACTTGGCAAATTTACACCATGGGAGGACTTGGGTGGCTTTTCCCGTCTTCTCTTAAGTTAGCCAAGTATAACCCAGGCTGTAAGCGCGTCTTCTTGCTTACAAGCTGGGCAGCAACAAAGAGAGAAGCATCATTGATTTTGATCCTTTTGTTGCTTGACGTCTTTAGGTGAAGTTTATTGAGGATTAGGGACTACTTTATGCAATGAATAGCACCTAATGTACAATTTGTACCTATCCCTAAAGACGTATCCTCTTTCTCACTCTATCTCTCCCTTCAGATACCCCTGAAGACCCTCGTTTTCATCCATGTTGGTTGTTACTGAGATCAACCATGTAACATTCCTAAATGTCACCACTTTGATGGCCAATGAGAGCCTAATTGGCAATGAAGCTCTCGCCATTTATATGACCTTTGATGATGAAGGCGATTACACAGGACATCATTGTAACACCCCCAAACTGTTTTTCAAGTAATCTTAGATTTAATAATGTGTCTGGATCTTGAACCTTGATGAAGTTTCTCGCTGATTCTACCAGCAGCGAGACTTCTTGATCAGTTAGTCTTTGTATAGCTACGTGAGGTGTTCATTATCTTATGAGAAAGGTGGTCAGGGATAATGAGACATTTGTCAAATCTCAGTGTCCCTGATGCTGCTCAGATACTTTCTTCATTGATTCTGCATCAGTGAGGTAAAGTGCATCTTCAGTTGGTATTTGACATCTTTGAAGTATGTTGTTTGAGCTTCTCCCTATATCAGAGAGTGACATACTCAGAGAGAGTGTTCTCACTGATTTTATCAGTGAGTGACTTGGCTATTCCTATGTTCAAATACTTGTCAGGGACATTTGGGTCAAATATTGACCCAACAGGTTCATTAGGGTTTTAGAGAATTTGAGATCTACATTGAACTTTTCTCTTCGATAACATAATACTTATGTAGACGAAATTGCAAGCACACTAAGTATATTGGTCTTCTCAAGTTCTGGTACCTAGTCGAGCTAAACGCTTTATTTTAACTTGCAAACCAAACACGACACTTCTTCATAAAAATTTGGATTTCAGATATTGCGAAACATGGTAATATCTCATGAATCAATTGGAGCAGATGGGTTTTAAATCCTCATGTATTCGCATACACATGACAACTTTGGCATCAGGTTTATTTGGTGCTTTTCTATTTTTATTTTTATTTTTTTTTATTATTTTTTTTTTCTTTGATGTTTGTGTTTAGTGCTCCATCTAGGAGTCCATGTGTTTGGCTTTTACTTTGTTTATCATATAGTACATACATGCTCTTCCAAGCATCGTCAAATAGTTAATTATTCCTTCCAAGAGAGCGCGATTTACATGGGAGCCCAATTTCGTCTAAGAACAAGCCAAAATATTACTCAAGAGCTTTGAGCAAGCCACTAAACTGTCGTCTGATTTGTTCAGACTTTCGTTATTCATAAACCAACGTTTTGTAGCATACTTTTATGAACGACACAACTAGTACACTTTAGTTAAACCACCATACTGCACTTTCGTCATGTTTTGAGCCAAGTTCAGCCGACATTTAATCATTCATTAATCATTTGCAGGTATGTCAAAATCTATGTGGATACAAATCGCCATTCTATTTCTTCTATTCACTTTATCAACCAATATCAGTTTCGCTGTCTATAGACTTGATTTGCTTTGGTAAGCTGAGATTTTTAAGTCAACCTGATTGGTTTTCGAGTAATTCCTATACATTAAGAGGCTAAAGAAACACAACCTATAGGTTATGGCCTTTAATACCCTGGCTCACACTGTTTCCAACTGTAGCAACTGCTGAATCATCCATGTATATTATACATGAAAGTCATGAAAGACAAAAGCAAACAGAAAGCTGACTTGTAAACATATGATATAGAAAAAATTAGTAAAATCTTATACAACAAATCACAAGAAAACATCCAATAGTATGCACTTGTACAATGCAATACGATAAGGACATCCTAGGCATAGTAATTCAAGCTTGCTTTCTTCTTAGCCTGAACTTGGATGATCCCTTCGTTAAAGTCTTCATGGTTCACCTGGAAAGAAAAAAATCTTAGCTCACTCTTCATTCGATATAAACAAGTGTCAAGCTTTACAAAACACTTCATGGTTCACTTTACAGCACTTTATGGTTCACTGGACCATGTGGATCAGCGGCTTTTAGGATCCAGATAACTTTATACTATTTATTGATAGTAAATAACACAAGGACAGAATACAAAAATCGATGTAAATTTTAACATGCACCCACTCTCACCAACGACAGTTCAACACTTGAAATCAAGCATGATATATGTTTCACTTTATCTAATAATATATTTTTAAACCACTATCAGTTATGTAAATATCAGCATTAACCATTGAAGTAATTAACCCTAACATAAGCTTGACAGTGTTAAGCGTGGCATGCATCAGTTTTAATCAAGGTCAAGTATACATAACTGGTATTTCCTCTTGATAGTAGTCCCAATCAATGCCCACACTACTATACTAATACACATTCTGACAAAAAAATATGTGTATCATGTGTTTGCCCACCACTCTAGTCTAATAATCAAATCAAGCTACTTTGCACTTCATTCAGCACAAATTTGAATAAGATATTGCTGTTTCCAGTTAACAAAATGAGCGGTGTAGTAACATGGAAAATTGGTGCCATGTCATGGTAAAGCATTAGATCTAGCCACAAGAGTATAGCTTATTCATGAACCAAAGAAACGATATATGGGTGAGCATTAGTACCTCGGTAGCATCACGTCGAAGAGCTAGCATACCAGCTTCTACACAAACAGCTTTCAGCTGTGCTCCATTGAAATCATCTGTAGACCGAGCCAACTCTTCAAAGTTGACATCTGGATGAACATTCATCTTCCGGGAATGGATCTACAATAAGGAGGTTTTCACAAAATCAAACTCAACAAACATGTAATTAAAGATCAATTCATATAAACCACCTGATGAATTCTGTAAAGGCATACCTGCAAGATGCGGGCCCTTGCTTCCTCAGTGGGATGAGGAAATTCAATCTTACGATCCAACCGACCAGAACGCATGAGGGCAGGGTCCAAAATATCAGCTCGATTTGTCGCTGCTATCACCTGCAGTCAAATTACTTTTAGTATGTATTGGTGAAGCTAGAAGCTCAATAAGCTGTTGTAATTCTTTTGCAGCCCATAGTTCATCACTTATCTCAACAACAAAACTTTTACTTATTGGTATTAGAGTATACATCTATAGTAATTCATTCAAGTAATTAACAATATAAAAGAAACTGTTGTCAGCCACAGAGGGGGAAAACTTGTAACCAGTGACCAACTAAATTGATATCTTCAAAGCCAATGGTGACATATAAGTTAACAGCAAAGCAATAAAGCAGAGGTGGCAAAATTGGGAGGGTTTGATGTTTCAACATAAACTTTAATAGATTGATCCTAATAAATTTAGAGCATAACCCGAACCGACTTAATCATAAGTGGGTGGAAGTTCTATCTTTGCTAGATATGTTAACCTGAGATCAACGAAGTACCTTGATACGCTGATCACTGCTGAAACCATCCAATTGATTAAGCAGTTCCAACATAGTTCGTTGCACCTCCCTATCCCCACTAACTTCACTGCATTCACATGAGACTTGTATTAGGGGGGGTGTCTGATATATATAGTAGCTTTATGACACTTCCAACGAAATAACACAAGAGAAAATCTATAAAAATGGTACTAACAGGGTAATATCGCAGAGAGTAAAGTGGTATACATACCTATCAAACCGCTTTGTACCAATAGCGTCAATTTCGTCAATAAAGATGATACAAGGAGATTTTTCTTTGGCCAGTTGAAATGCATCACGAACAAGTTTTGCACCATCACCAATAAACATCTACACATGTTCATAAGAAAGATTCATGGTTGTAGAACTCATTGCCATTATGGATAACACAACTCAGAAAATGGACTATCTTAACAATTACAAGTGCGCAGCACACAAATATACTGAACTAGTACACATAGCTATATACCTGAACAAGCTGGGGCCCTGCTAGCTTCAGAAAAGTGGCATTGGTTTGTGCAGCACAAGCACGGGCCATTAAAGTTTTCCCAGTTCCTGGAGGTCCGTACAATAGCACTCCTTTTGGTGGACGGATCCCTAATTTTTTAAATCGATCTTCATGAGTCATCGGCAAAACTATAGCCTCAACTAGCTCTTGTATCTGTCACATAGATAACAGTAGAAAATGGATTTCAGTGAATCACAAATAACATTACATCAGTCTGCGAGGTAGCTTAAAGTTATTTTATACAGCTGAAGATAACTTACTTGTTTTTCAAGGCCTCCAATGTCATTATAATCTTCGGTTGGTTTTTCATCAACCTCCATGGCCTTGACTCGAGAATCATACTCAGATGGTAATGTATCCAATATCAAGTAACTATCCTTGTTCACACCAACCAAATCCCCAGGCTTCAGCTTATCCGGGTCCACAAGACCAACCACGGGCAAGAAAATTGTCTGCAAATGTTACAGAACTGTAAGCATATTGGTACAACTTCCAGCTAGAATAGGAAACTATAATGTTTCTTAAATAACTAAGCAGAAATAAAATTAAAATATATTATATATAATAATAGCTTTAACGTCATGTGCGATTCTACTGTCGTATACCTGACGGGTGGATGTCTTTAGCACAACACATTTACCCTTCCTTTGCGAGTCAAGATCAATATTAGCACCATCTTCCTCAGCTTCATCCTCTGGGTTCATTTCCAAAATCTGAAACGCCCAAGATAACGTCAATATAAAAGGCACATTAGAAACTTTGTTCACAAAATTCTGATATTGGAATCTATATCCAAATTACAGGAAGCATCAAGCACCATATGTCCCTATTGGAGTATAGACAAGCATACCACTAAATTTATCAAGTTAGAAAGCACAAAACTACTGATGCCCTTAGCATATAGAGTAACATAGTAACAATGTCTTGTTTCTAGATAGCAATTGCTCATCAGTTTGCCGGTAAGTATGAAGACAGAGATTGTTACTCTCACAAATGCAACAGCATTGCACTTCTCATTCCCATCAATTTGTGAACAACTAAACCCCTAAACCCGAAATTGATTTTTGGCCGACTAATCCACGGGGTTTGAACCCACTGCCGCAGAGACTCAAACCAGGTAAAGCCCTCCTTTTCAGGAGGTTGGCGTGGCCACTTCAAGGTTGTTTGCACCTAGTAGAAATTGAACCCGAAATCGATTTCACTGCCCTTTAAACAACAATTATATCTCCATAATAAAAAATTCTCAAAAATACAACCTAAAACTTCAACAACAAGAACTAAACTACTTTCCAAATAACCAAATAACCCTAACTTCAAAAAAAAACTAAAAAAAGGTACCTCAACAATATTGCCAACCAAATAAGGCAACTGCTTATTCAATTTAATCTTCTCTTGATTCTCCTTAATCTTCTCCTTAAACGAATCCGATTCCAAATTTGTTCTTTGCAACTCCTCCTGTGTTTATATCCAATCAAATTCACACTCATTCAAAAAAACCCATTATAAAAAAACAGACAGATCTTTAAAAAGGTAATTACTTTAAGAATACGAATCTCGTTATCAAGTAGACGAGAAGCGCGTTGAATGTCTTCAGTTGACATGGATGCAAGCTGGTCGTCTTCAAATGATGTGTCTTCTGCCATTGGTGTCGCCATTCTTTTTGTGTTGTGCCAATGAAACAAAGACGAGATGTTGGGTTTTGTATGGTTTTTGTCTTGGAGAAGAAGAAAGAACCAATGTTTTAAAAACCGGACCGGACCGGCCGGTTCGACCGGTTCGACCGGCCTCCGGCTGGTCGGCCGGTTTAAAAAACCCCGGTTTTTATAAGTCCCGTTTACTGTAACGAACCGGCCGGTTTTTCCGGTTTTGGCCGGTTTTTCCGGTTCGACCGGTCCGGTTCAACCGGTTTTGATTTTTTTTTTTTTTCTTTTTTTTTTTTGGTCCGGTTTGACTGGTCCGGTTCAACCGGTCGAACCGGCCTCCGGCTGACTGACCGGTTCGATGAAAAATCCGGTTTTTAAAACATTGGAAAGAACAATAAAATAAAAAGATGATATGGTGTATTCGGATCTTTGCTACGGGTCGGGTTAGTTTATATGGGCTTTGGGTAAAAATGTTTTGTTAAGTTTACAAGTATGGTCCAAAAGTTAGATCTTCTAAACATTTGAAAAAGCGAAATTCATTCTTGTAAAGTATGATTTAAGTTCATTTTTTAGATGGGTTAATACATTCGGAGGTTACTAAAGTTTGACAAAAATTTGAAAAAAGTTACTAAAGTTTTTTTTTGTTGAATTAGGTTACTGTAGTTTGCCAAAAATTTGAATTAAGTTACTATAGTTTCCCAAAGATGAACTAAGGCCATGTTTACTTTCCTCTGTTAGTGAAAGATCTGTGGGGTCCACGTATTTTATATTATTTGTTTTGCAAATAGGGCCCACTAAATCCTTTCTTCCGTCTGTGTACAAGGGCCACACAAAAGAGGAGTCTCCCCATTCAGACTTATTAACAGCCATGGGGCCCATGTGGGACCCATACATCCCTTAGCTAAGAGAAAAAACTAAACAACCCCTAAGTTACTATAGTTTCCCAAAATTTTGAATTAAGTTACTATAGTTTCCCAAAAATTCAATAAAAGAACTGGGAAAATAGTGAAAAAAACTTGGCTAGAGGAAAAACGACCAAGTGGGAAACTATAGTAACCTAATTTAACCAAAAAAAACTTTAGTAACTTTTTTCAAAATTTTGGCAAACTTTAGTAACCTCCGGATGTATTAACCCTTTTTTAGATTATATAACAAACTCGCTTTCACATTTTTTTTTTCCAAAAATTAATATCTCTTGATACTTATGCTTGAGAAAAATGAATTTTCAATTGAAATTTTAATTTAAATATTTATTAATCTCCTTTTTTTTTCTCAACAGAAAAATGAAAGTCTGAGATTTGTCCCTTTGTATATGAAAACAGGTAGTTATGTAAAATAACTCTCCTCGTAAAGTATTTGAAAATTTAAAAAACACGAATCTTACCCGTTTGGACCCATTTTTCTTTTGTACGGGTCTAGACGAATAACATGTGCTGTGTATAGTTTTTATGTGTTGGTTTTGGTTAAAAACAGTTTGATGTTGCGCACTTTGAGTTTTCTGTAGAAATTTTAGTTTTCTTGCAGTATCAGCTGCAGATGGGCCGATACGGCGTATCCCCGGGATGGGATACGACGTATTGATCTAGAAGATGTATACGGTGTATCCAAGTTTTTGTGCACATGAAGAGTATTACAGTTTGATATTACAGCGTATTACATTTACCAGTCGATACGACGTATCCCAGTAAGGGGATACGACGTATCGTCCAAACAGTTTAAAAATAATAATAATAATAATAAAAAAAATAAATAAATAAAAAAAAAAAAAAAAAAAAAAAATTCCTAGTATGGACGTTTCAAGTTGGTATCAGAGTTGTAGTTTAAGGAATTTAGGTATCTACCGTAAATAGGTACTTAGACTTAAACTTAGGCCCTGGGCGACCTGCAGAGTTAGACACATTTTTGCATGTGCATATGGTATTAGTTATAGTACATTATATGTTATCAGTATATTATGAATATATAATGTTATTCATGAATTTAGTATAACATGGTGACCGTGAGGACGTGTTTATATGATGAGATTATTATAACGCCATGCCAAAGTGATAATAATCACATCACATAACGGGAAATTATCGACATTGTGTTATACTTAAGGATTAAACCTGTTGGTAGATGTGAGCATAGGATTATAAGACCTATGCATTTTTGTCACGCAATGATTCAGAATTAGTAATTAATTATATAATGAGCCTGAGAGACTCCATAAGCAGAAATCTTTTCTTAGTCAAAATTAAGAAATGTGTCGGAAATCTTTATCGACGTATCAGATCCACTTATCAGTTTACAGGCTTATTAAGATTTCCCTTACCGAACCCAGTTATGATGTATATATAATCAAACAATCTCAGGAATTATCTCTCGCACATGTTGTAATAGTTGAGCGTGAAGATGATCATATTCTATAGCTCGATACTAAGACCTTCAGGCCGTACTTTCTAGCGTTAGTCAGGAAATTAATAAGGACACAAGATATTATGACAAGTACCTCCTTTGTGAACATAATACATGCTCGTGTGTTCAACTAATTCTTGTACGATTTGGTCAGCTATATTTAAGTTATCTAGTTGAAACGTTATCATTCGACGAGTCAGTATAGACCTCTTTAGATTTAAAGAGGCAATAGACGATAAGATTTAACATATGACCCTTATATTTAAGAAAGGTGAAATGGAAATCGATAATGAAAAGTTCCCTGTTGATTCAAATTTCCTATGTCTATAGGGAAATCGATGTTGTCATTTGTGCGTAATAACTCGGTAAGAACAAGCCATTATTCAGATCTGAATAAATCAATATGGGTTAAAACCTTAAGTGGGGGAGAAACGTTCATTTATGACGAGCGTAACAAAGCCTCCTCGACTATAAGTACGAATACTAGAGCCAATAAATACATGGATCATGATTGTTAAGTCTATCTATCTCATGAAAAGTTAGTCCAGGTCACGACAGCATTCTAGTTGTCCGGGAATTTTGCGATATATTTCGAGAAGAACTCCCAGGTAAACCACATGACAGACAAATGCATTTCGCATCGATTTTATTTCTGGGAGTACCCTTATTGCTAAAACTCCATACACACTTGCTCTATTTGAATTGCAAGAATTAATGAGGCAGTTACAAGAACTACTAGATAAAGGCTTTACTTGCACTAGTAGTTCCCCTTCAGGAGCTCCAGTTCTTTTTGTTAAGAAAAAATATGGTAGTATGCAAAGGTACATCGACTACCGATGATCTAATAAGTTACTATCAAAATCGATACCCTCTACCCATAATCGATGATTTATTCGATCAGCTTCAAGGCGCAAGTTTCTTTTCTAAGATAGATCTAAGATCAAGACACCCCGGTTAAAGATTCAGGAAAGAGATACCCCGAACACAGCTTTTCAGACCAGATATGGGCAGTATGAATTCGTTGTTATGCCATTTGGCTTAACAAATGCCCCCAGCAACTTTTATGGACCTAATGAATCGGGTATGTCGTCCGATGTTAGATAAGTCAGTTATTGTGTTTATTGATGACATCTTGATTTATTCAAAGTCAGTCAGTAATCATGAACTCATCCGCGCCAAGTTTTCAGTATGTTGAGACAAGAAAAGCTTTATGTTAATTTCTCAAAATGTAAATTTTGGCTACGAGTAGTTCAATTCCTCGGACATGTTATAAATAGTAAAGGCATTAAGGTCGATCCAGAAAACATTGTTGGGTCCGGTATGCACACGCTCATGTAAATCATTAATGATAAAAACAAAAGTTTAAGCAAGTGACGAAAACTGATGAACACCAACATTGAGGTTGGGTTTGCTTGAGAATGACTCATACACGCTAATAACACCATTTGTAATTTTCAACTTTATAAATCTTATTAGAAATGAATCAAAGATTTACAAGAGATAACCTACGGAAAACTATCTCGGTCGATGACAGATTAACTCTCCAAAATCAAACAATAATACGCAACTAGCTTTGCTTTGTTGTTCCGAAGAGAGGAAGATCTTAACTATAATACTTTGTATTATTTTCTAAGTTTGAATCTCTACTTAGCTCGATCTTCATTTGGATAGCAGTACGGTAAACGCATTGATTTAACAATTTATATCCCAAAAGTAGTCAACACACAAAACGGTGAATTTTTTATGTGAAAACCCCAGGTTCGTTGTCCCGACGAGGGTGTGAATGGAATTTCGTGTTTTCGGAACGTGAAACGTGTCGTGAATGTGATAAAAAGTGAGAGATTTTGATTTTACACTACAATGATCGAATATCAAATAAAAACAACTAATAAAGCTACGAGTACAATTAATCTAAGCATACGAGATCTAAAACGAAAATTTAAATTAAAAACGTACGTTACTAATTTTAAAAAACGTAAATAAAAGTGATTTTCTAAATTTTAAAAGCTAAAAATATAAAAATAATTTTTCTAAACTCTAAATATAAAAAGAAAATTTTGGAAAAAAGAAAAATATTTTTTTGACTTTTTAATATTTTTTTATAAATTAAAAACTATTTAAACTATTTTAAATTTCTAAAAATACTAAAACTAAATTTTAAAAATCTGAAAATTTTCTCTAAAATACTTGATACTAAACTTGAGCTATGAAAAATATAAAAAGTGAAATTGCTTTTTTAGATAAGCTGAAAATAAGCAGTAGCTCACAATAAGCTAAAAAGATAAAAAAAAATAATAAAAGGGTTTTATATAAAACTTTGTAAAGTTTAACTAAAAAGATTGATTAGTGTAGTGGTATGGTGCTTTGGTTGTGTTCTAATTGTCCTGGGTTCGAACCCCAGGACTGACAATTATATATATATTTTTTTTCTTCTTGATTATCTTTTGAAACAACCCAAATCAACAAACAATTAGAAACAACTAACAATCAAACACAAACACAAACAAAAACACAGACATTAAAAATAAAACAAGATGAAAACTGCTAATAAAACACACAAACATTAAAACTCAAACACAAACATTAAACGAAACTGATCCAAATCCAATCTCAACTAAAGCTACACTTAAACTATATTTTTTTTTTCTTTTTCGCTTACTGAAACACAAACATAAACAAGAAACACAAATCAACCTAATAACCACAATAACCACACAATAACCACAAGCCGATCCAAAACTTTTTTTTTTTTTTTTTTTTTTTTCGATAACTATATAAAATAAGCTTCAACAAGAACAACTTAATAACTTAGCGAAAATAAGCAACAACAAAAATAAACCAAGCAGAAATTAAGCAGTAATCTAAACAATAAACTTCGACTTAAATTAAAATAAAAAGTAACATTACAACTGAAAATAAAAATATAAATTACCTTAAAAACTAGCTAAATAAAACCTAGAAGAAGAAAAAAATGCGGCTGCTACTTATCTATTTATATGAAAAAATAGAAAACCCTAGTAGCTTGTGTGTTTTTCGTGTGAGAGTGTTTCTCTTGCTCTTGTGTGCTTCTTCCTTGACCCTTGGATGATTTCTTGGAGCCTACAACTTTAAATCTCGATCGTTGATTTATCTTGTGTGCCTCGGATCGATGATGTGGAGTGGGGGGGACCGAAGACAATACCATGTGGGTTCTTTGGCTTGTTGTGGTGAGGTGGAGAGGTGGCGGATTAGGGTGGGTAATGGTGATGAGGGGCGGCAATTTAGGGAAAAGAAGAAGGGGTGTTTTAGTTTATTAGGGATTTTGACTATTTCTATTTGGGGGTTTGACCAAATAATGTCCGGTGTTAGATATAAATGAAAGGTTCGGTTTGTTTTAGGATGGGCTTGGGTGGTTTGTTTTAGTTTTGCTAAGTGGGCCGGTTGGTGGGTTTAATGGGGTTGAGGTGTAGCGGGTTTTAATTGTTTGCAAAGGGATGGGCTTAGGGTGGTTTGTTTTAAGTAAAGATCCGGTTGAGATTTTTTTAGGTAGTGGATTAGGATATTTTGTTTAAACACAAGGACCATAGGTGTAATTGTAGAAAATTCAAGGACCATATTTGCCATTTCTTCAAATTTCATCCAAGGGTAATTTTTGCCAATATAAAAATAATCCAAGGGTCATTCTTCAAAAATATTATCTTTGACGAAATTTTACCGGCTCCGGCTCTATAAATCTCTTTTCCACGTCTCGTGCTCATTTTCTCGGATTTTGCTTAATTTTTGTCCCTTTTTCAAGATATCCGTACCTGCATAGAAATAAACACAAAAACACAATATCTTTGGCATTTATGGTTAGTTTTTGGTCTATTTGGGTCCGGTTTTGGTCAAATAAAAGTATGTGTTTAAGCACATACCAAAATTCCCCCAGACTAAGATATTGACGTGTCCTCACGCAATGTTATAAAAACACGTTTTTAAAACCAAAAATTTCCAATCTCTTTTTACTAACTTTGAGAAGTAGCAAAATTTTCAAAAGAGATTAAGAAATCTTAAGTTCTAAAAACTCCCCGATTTTCCTTTTATTCTATTTTTGTATTTTTTATCATAATCATGTGACGGCTTTGTTGACAATCATTATCTCACGATAACTTTTAGGGTCTTCGAGCAGGAAACACGACTCATAAAGAAGTGACCATACGGATAAAATTCGTCGTTCCTGATTTTTCACGAGTCCCCAAACTAAGCGTAAAAACGAAATCATTGTCGTTTACAAGTTAGATTGCTATCACTACTCATAAAAGCTAATTGTGGACTCTTCGTTCCCAAATTCCTATTTTCCTCTATTTATTTTATTTTTGGTGAGAAATGAATTTCTTCAAATTCTCGTTTCGATAATTTTTAAGCCGATAAAAATACCTTAGTTTAGACGTTAAGTAGTTTCCAAACCTTCCCTCGAAAATCATTGCATACAAAAATGAGGTCCACATCAAGGTCTCTGATTTAACACGATTTTGAGGATATCCCTTTTATTTGCGACCGAAACAACTCATCTACGAGTCCAGAGACGGAAGCCTTTATTAGGACACCCCCGGAGTCGAAGTTTGGCATTTTAAACAATATTAAGCACATTAACGTATTTAGTCCTTGGCCCTTTATAACAATCACAACATCGGCTGCGAACCGGCAAGATGTGATAGTCTATTATGACCTTGGAATTTTTCCTCTGCCTTTATTAGAAGTCTACAACATCGGCTGCGAACCGGCAAGATGTAGAAAACTTTTTATGGCTTTGGATTATTATTATACATTATCATATTCATTAATTATTTGCCAAACCCCAAGTCCTACGACTTTTATAACAATCCCAACATCGGCTGCGAACCGGCAAGATGGAATAGTCTATTACACCGTAACACTGACAGTACCTTGATGTGTACCCAACTTTCATAAGCAAGAATTCTCTAAGGAAGAAATAAAAACTAATTATCGCCAAAACCAAAATATCTTTAATTATTCCTAGATTACTATTTTTTTTTTGTGAAACAAGCTTATGGGAACAAAAAGCCACAAATAACTTCGATGAGCTCTAAAGAGATCCAACTACTCCACGTTTAGCAATCTAACTTATAAACAACTCTATCATTTCTCGTTCTTCGCAAATTTAAAATCTTAAATAATAAGATCCGCGAATGCTTAGCCTTATAATCAAGCCATGCATATATAAAGTCAAATACGGGAACTTGCAAATTCTTAAAAAGAATTCGCGTTTTATAGCTCCTTGTGTAAAAGACTAGCACGAGCTTATAGATTATAAACGGTTAAGGGGACAAGCTAGGGCTCAACACGCCCGGTCAAGTCAGAATTTTATTCCTACTCTCACCAGCGGAAAGTCAACAAAAATGTCAAAATTTATTATATTTTTGCAAAAAATTTTTAAATTTTTCTCTTTTTTTTGGATTTTTTTCAAATTTTGAGGAAAAACGGGGTTGCGAGAGAAAACGGAAAAAATGCAAGGCAAAAATCAAATCGAAAGATTACCCCCCCAGACTAAAACGAGACATTGTCCTCAATGTCTTAAAGGTAAGGGTTTTCCTACATAAATCTAAGGCCGTTTATTAATTATGCCAAAGATAAACGTAAAACGATAAGATTAAGGATATCGAATGAGCAACGAATGATGAAACTCGAGTGGAGAGAAGGCAGAACCATGAGCACGAGAGTCTTCATCATCGGGCAATCCTGAACACAGCACAGAAAACCACGAAACACAACAAATGGAAGAGGAAACCCTCCTCACGTCACTTTATTAGAAAATAGATGGATAAGCATGGGGTGCCTCCCACGAAGCGCTTGTTTAGTATCGAGTCGGAAAGCTTAGACTCGCCCCGAATTCATTTGTCCTTGGGGGAGCATGTGGAAGAGAAATCTCCATCGGACTTTCGTTCAAGATGTTTGGATAAACATTGAAGCATACGAAAGTTCCACTCCGATGAGATACCCGCGGTATTTTTAGAAAGAAGAACCAGAAATGGTAATACCGGGGTCAAAGATGGTATCCTCACTCCCGAAGGAGTGAAGGATGGGAGAAGCCACAACATATGTGATGAAGAGCATAAAGATTTGGATAATTATCATGAAATACTCTTCATCATCAGCAGAAGTTTTGTCAAGAATCTCGGGCGGGAGGGTCGGGATGAAATCTTCATGAGAAGGGACACTCCCCCCAGACTAGTATCTTCCTCCAGATCAAAATAGAAATGATCGTATTCCGGAGGAGATAACAAAAGAGAGAGTTCATCAGAGAACTCCTCGTGATAGAGATCATTCAATTCGAAGAGAAATGAATCATATTCGGGAGGAGAGATATGAGCATGAGAAGTGGTACTGCCACTACTCGTCTCCTCCGAATGATCAATATCAAAGTAGAAGGCTTCAAAAGCCGGGATAGAGAAATCAGAATGAGAAGTGGGATTGCCACTACTCTCATCATCAAATATGAAACTCTCATATTCGGGAAAAGCATCCTTGAGCTCGAGCTCCAAAGGATTTGACGGAGTGGGATTGCCACTCGGAGAATTATCCGAGAAAAAGTCATTATCCTTGACGGGGATAGGAAACGAGGAGGGAGAATTGAGCACATAACCAGAAGATGGAGTTGGATTGTCATTCAATGATTCAATCTTAGAAATTAGAAGATTGATATTCAACAATCTTTCACGAAGTATATCATCCTTGATCGTCAGAAGAATATCAGTGTCAATCTCTCCATCATCTGGGTCAGAATCTATCACGAGCTCAATATGGGGAGGTGATGCCTCAACATAATCAATGTCTCCATAAGAATCGTCATCACTTGTGGTACAATCATCGGAGGAAGTCTCAAAAGTATCAAGAGGAGGCAAATCACATATTTTGTCGGAAATACCCTCGGACTCACTTTGGATTAGGACAAGGTCCTTAACACTAGACTTTATTACTTCGTCCGATTCCGTTTCCGGAATAGTGCTAGAATGCTCGTCCCCCATAATGAGAGAGTCCTCGGAGTCCATAGACGGAAGGATGGATGTGATTCCAATAGACTGAGGGAGTTGAGAAATAATATCACTCAAAGGAATAGTACTCTCCTCGTCGTCGTCATCTTCGTCATCGAGCATGCAAGCCTTATTAAACAAGAAACGTTTATGTGCTGCACGTTCAATGGCGAGTAAATCTTCCATAGATTTACCATGACGATCCTCTTGGGTCTGTTTAGCAGCCCAAGCATTAAATGCATTCCTCATATTATGAAGTTTTTGGAATACATCTTCGAAAGCAGAATCCAGAAGATTATTCCTAATATTATGAATTTCTTGGAATGATTTATGAGGAAATGGCTGAGGCTGAGTTTGAATCGTTTCATACTGTGGAGGTTGGTCATGATAAGAATAGTCATAATTGTCACAAGAGACATGCTCATAGACAAGCGGGTTCCTCGTTTGACAATCAGAGCTATAGTGAGGACCTCCACAGTACTCACAACAATATGATTGTTGTGACTGATTTGGTGAATTATATGGATAGTGGTCAGAACCGAAGTTTTGATTACATGGAACTTGCTCATAGACAAACATGTTCCCTGTTTGACAATCAAAACCCGGGTGTGGACTACCTCCACAATATTCACAAGAATATGTTTTCATCTCATGGTGTGGTGGCTGGTTGAAAAAGTCAGTTGTTTCATGGTAGGAATAAGGATTTTGGTCATAGACAAACCCGTTTCCCGATTCCGCCATGCTACAACCGAGACAATTCCCGCCATTTGGAGGACCTCCACACCATTGACAACCATAATGGTAAGATGAAGACATAGAGAAGAAGAATTAAACGGATAGAGGGATAAAGAGATAAGAATTAAACATATAAGAGGAGACGAAGATTATTTTTGGGTTTTTAAATTTTGGAAACATTGAGAATCACAAAAGAAAAAGGAAAAATAATTTGGAGAAGAAAATCTTTTTGGGTTTTCAAGGTTTTTTAATTTTTTTGGATTTTTGACAAAAAAATATTCACAAGATATATACGAAACTTCACGAGGAAGGTTCTTCAAAACACGAATCGAGAAACAAATTCACGAATTCACTTCAACCCTCCCCGGCAGCGGCGCCAAAAATTGATTTCGTTCAATTTATATCCAAAGAAAGTTATCACACAAAAGAGTGAATTTTTTATGTGAAAACCCCAGGTTCGTTGTCCCGACGAGGGTGTGAATGGAATTTCGTGTTTTCGGAACGTGAAACGTGTCGTGAATGTGATAAAAAGTGAGAGATTTTGATTTTACACTACGAATGATCGAATATCAAATAAAAACAACTAATAAAGCTACGAGTACAATTAATCTAAGCATACGAGATCTAAAACGAAAATTTAAATTAAAAACGTACGTTACTAATTTTAAAAAACGTAAATAAAAGTGATTTTCTAAATTTTAAAAGCTAAAAATATAAAAATAATTTTTCTAAACTCTAAATATAAAAAGAAAATTTTGGAAAAAAGAAAAATATTTTTTTGACTTTTTAATATTTTTTTATAAATTAAAAACTATTTAAACTATTTTAAATTTCTAAAAATACTAAAACTAAATTTTAAAAATCTGAAAATTTTCTCTAAAATACTTGATACTAAACTTGAGCTATGAAAAATATAAAAAGTGAAATTGCTTTTTTAGATAAGCTGAAAATAAGCAGTAGCTCACAATAAGCTAAAAAGATAAAAAAAAATAATAAAAGGGTTTTATATAAAACTTTGTAAAGTTTAACTAAAAAGATTGATTAGTGTAGTGGTATGGTGCTTTGGTTGTGTTCTAATTGTCCTGGGTTCGAACCCCAGGACTGACAATTATATATATATTTTTTTTCTTCTTGATTATCTTTTGAAACAACCCAAATCAACAAACAATTAGAAACAACTAACAATCAAACACAAACACAAACAAAAACACAGACATTAAAAATAAAACAAGATGAAAACTGCTAA
>CP139507.1:305873162-305886426 GCA_021014915.2 Artemisia tridentata subsp. tridentata
GACTCCAAAGGAACCCAAAAAGTGTTTGGCTAATAAATAAAGGGAGTTTGAAAAGAAGAAGAAATTAGGTTTAGAACAAAAACCCCCAAAAGAAAAGAAAAGAAAACAGAAAGAGATGGCGAGCAATGAAGAAGAGAGTGCGGTGAAGGAGCCTTTGGATCTGATTAGACTCAGTCTCGACGAACGTATCTACGTTAAGCTCCGTTCTGACCGTGAGCTACGTGGCAAGCTTCATGTATACTATCTTTTCATATCCCCCAACACTTTTTAGTTTTTATTAGCATTGGCTAATTATAATTGTTTCGATTCATCTTTTCTTTTTATGTCTGTTTTTGAATTTTCATGAGTATGTGTGTATTGATGTCTAGTTAGAACAAAACTTTTCATTTCAAGTTTTGTTCCTTAGTTGCTAACTAAACCCTAATTTTTCAATTATTGAGTATGTGTTATTGATTTCTAGTTAGAAAAAACTTAAATCAAAGAGGGTACTGTAATTATTCACTTTTTTTTTTTTAATGTGGTAGGTGTGTTTAGCTTTTAACCACTTTTTTTTTTTTTTTTTTTGGTTGATTTGTGGGTATGGGTTGCAATTTATTGTAATTTTTATGTCCATAGCTGTCGTATACATTGGATTTACCCGATTTAAGTCATAGCCTGATTTAAAACAGACCTGTGGAATATAGTTGATCAATGGTTGAATTTTGCGATGAAATTTGCTTGCTTTTATTTCTCTTTATACAATTAACCTTCACCATTGTCCAACTGTTTCAATAATTTGAAGTTGAAGGGTGAAAGAAAGCGGTTCTGCCTTTAGTTCGAATGTAGACTCGATTTGTTGCTAGAACTGATGTTTCCTAAAATGATTATATCGTTGTACACAAGATAGGAATACGGAGCACGCGAAAACATGATATGTACGTAGAACAAAATCTGTGATTTCTCTAGTTGGGGAACCATAATGGGTGACTATCGTTCTTATCACATGGCTTTTTGAATTGAATTACTTTGGTTTACTGAATCATATTGCTTCCCAATCTTAATGCTTGTTATAATTACACTCTTTACTGCACAGTGGTACACACAAAGGTCAACAAAGCATTTCTAGTTGCTAATTGCTATTACTTTTAGGTAGTTATCTATCTTTTAGACTGATGACATGCAATTTTCAGGCTTATGATCAGCATTTGAACATGATTCTTGGGGATGTTGAAGAGATTGTAACCACCGTGGAGATAGACGATGAAACATATGAAGAAATCGTGCGGGTATGTTATACTAGATTTCATCATGATACTTTGGTGTGATCTTTTGTATTCCTTGAGTACCTGTCATTTAAATTCATTGTTCTTTGTGGGCTAACCGGCCTCTGATTCACACAAAGCTTTTAGGTGCTTTAGGGAGAAACCATTTCGATATCTCAAAACAACCAATATACTTCTAGAAAACTCATTTCTGTTTATTGGATATAATAAAGAGAAACAAGGCCTTGTCTAGCATACCTTTTGTGGCTTCAAAACGACCTGAAAACAGTAAACTGGCTATATACATGAGGCCTTGTCTAGCATCATTTTTTTCTAATTATTTCTTCAAGAAGTGGTATTGTACAAGAGTTTTCGTTTGTGTCTTACATTTTATTCTGTTTGATTTTATTGCACTTTAGATTTGTAACTGTTTCATGTTATTAAACTGTTTATTGGGTTCTGTTTGCAGAGTACAAGGCGCACAGTTCCATTCCTTTTTGTGAGAGGGGATGGTGTTATATTGGTTTCTCCTCCACTACGAACTGCTTGAAGCCCTTGATAAAGTGTTCGTTGGAAATGGTGTCACATATATTTGCTCACTGTGATATCGACCAGCCTCACAAACCAGCTCAACTTTCTATCCTTAGATTTCTTAAAAGTTTCTGACAATTGGAAATTTTCAACTTGTAATGTGTAATTGATGGTTTATGTTCATGGAAAGAGAACTCGTGGTCGTTCTTGTGACAGTTTATTTGTGTTTCAACAGACATCCTCATCACATCCGTAATTGTGTTGCTTTGGTTAAAATCGTGGGTTAATTGTGTTGCTTTGGTTGAAATCACGGTTTAATTGTGTTGCTTTGGCTGGAATCGGGTTTTCTTATGAATCATATTATAAATCACACAATTAGTCAAATGATCTATATGCGTTTGAGGTTTTTTTTATAAAAATATTCTATGATTGCGGACCTGAATTAATAAACATTATTCTTGTATTTGCTAGCAGTATACAATGATAGTTTTAAATGCAGCAAATTGGTCTCTTTTGTGTACAATCAAAAATTCATCAAAGTATAGTAACCAGATACACATCGTAGCAGACGACATAAGATTAGAAATAAAGGGATCAATTAAAATTATTAAATCATCAAAGTATAGTAACCAGATACACATTGTGACCAATGGGACATACTCTTATTTCAAAATATACAAACCAGGTAAGGTCTTCGCACTAAAGACTGTTTTTGTGCCTTTAGTGACCATTATGTAGCCACTGAACCTTAAACCGAGCTTGATGCGATGACGCTTCGAATAATCAGACTTGCACCTGTCTCAGGGCCAAGTTGCATTTGTCAATCTCTGATAAGATGAGTGGATACTAAAAACAGCCTTTGAAAATTTGCACTTGAATATATTGATAATCCTGATAATGATTGGAGAGCAGAATAAAGAGTGCGACAAAGTAGTTCTCAAGAGTCGACACAATCAAATAACATATCAATCATAGCAGCATGATTTGGTATGTACAACAAAAATAACTCATAACAGACAGAAAATTACAGAGCATAAGTTGAAAGAATGCTAATTACTTCAACATCTAGGATGAATAGATACACACAATTGCAGCTCAACTTATGTTTATAATACTATATAACTCAACAGGAAAATACAAATCATCTCCTTTTTGGCCTTGAAAAACTCGGGGACCCGACACCTTGCTTGCCTCCAAAACTTCTGCTTGGAGAGTCCATAGGCCCTCTAAACGAAGTGTAAGCTGCTATTTTGACTGCTGCGGGCCCAGAATCCAAGGGAAGTGACTCCACAAAACATGCTGTGTTGATCTGCGTCCTCTTAAGCTCGGATTGTAGTAGCTCATTGCTACACTGTTGGGCGAGGGCCTAAGAACATAACATACATGATCAACTTATTACGTTAGTGTCCACGCATTTACTCATGCACGGGTCAATTTAGGTCGCATTGTATCTCAAACGTGTCAAGTAAGATAATTCAAAAATTTTACAGCTCAAACGGATGGAAGTTGTCTATAGTGTACTTTTATTTCATATCATCTCCTAAATCACTCTACAAAATATCCTACTAATATTATATTGATATAGTTTTTGTTATCATATTTGATGTAAATTTGTAAAAGAAAGAGTGGAACAAAGTGTTTGCAGGTGAATCCAACCTGACCCGTTTCAACCGATACTAAGATGTTTTTTTGACCTGTCACCCAACCTGCCCGAACTGACCTAGCTTGACATCCTAAGATCAAATATTCTTTACAACTATTCATTCTTCAGATGCCCCCGTATTGTTGTGTCGCGAGTTTTTAGACAACAGTAATCTATAAGTATACTTTTGAGTCCATTGGTTTTTGGACAAACACCTCCATTAAAATGACAATTTTCGATGGAAATGAAACAAGGGAAGTATCTTACAATAAGTTCATCAGGAGATATAGTCCCGTGTTTGTCATCTCCAAGCAGATCATCACTTCCACGTGTTGCACGACGACGGTGCTTTGGAGTGTCACTAGGTTCAGACGAACTCTCAGTGGCTTTTTCCAATATTGCTCCTTGTAATGACTTGAGAGATTCACTCACATCGGGAGTGAGATACTGGTTTAATATGGTCTCAAAGAATTCAATCTGCAAAACGTATGTATCCAACATATATAACAGATTATTAAAAAACCATATAAAACATTTGTTATAAAAATACAGATGACAACCCCATAACATGGTACTACAGAACTTCCTCATACCACGCAACTTGTAACAATTTAGACATGTATAAAAAAGTTATTCTTTGGGATATTCCAAGTTAAATTACCTAATTGCCCATCAACATCATTGGTACAAAAAAATTTACTGATGCAGCCTATTACTTATATTATCTTATCTGCAGGTAAGGCAAGTCTTTACTCAGATCATTTGATAATATGTACTAAGATAGCCCAAACGATCTAGAGTAGAAACCCTAAAGCTGGTTTCTTCTATTTCCAGAGGATGCAGAATATTTATTAGATAGCAGTTGGATTATAAGCAAAAGTTGTATAAGAGATTTTATACCATTACCTGGTACAAGTAGCATCGATTAAAAGTATAAACTACCATTACCTCAAGCATGAGCTGGCAGAAACCATTTGCATCCAATATTCGTATATCAGTGTCTCTATGTTCATGAAAAAGGCTGAGTAATGTGTCAATAAGGCCTTCAACAAGGATTCGGAGTATCTTGTCAAGCAGGGGCTTACAACCAGCAGACACCTGCAATCAAGGTTCCATCTTAATAAATTCATTTGCTAACACAACAGAATTTTTTTTTAATGTTACCAGAAAATTTGGACATGCATATAAAGAACGCCCATAATACCTACAGCCAAATATTGAAGTTGGAACAACGGGCAGGGTTGTCATGAACGGCTATTTGTTTTGTAATAGACAAAACGGGAAAAAAATACATTTAGTCCAAAAAATATTAGATTTTCTTATATATTAAGTAAAAGTATGTGGTTACCGAATTATATTTTGCCGCTGATTACCTAACTTTCACAATAAAATGATTTACTAAACTTAACGCAATACAAAAACACATCACGGTTTGTTAACTACTTTTTATTCTACCCATTTGACTAGTTACAGACAGAACATAACCCAAATCAGCCCATTAATAAGTAATCGTGTTGAACAATACCTCTGCATGCACAGCTACAAGAGTGTGCAGCAACTCAACAGAAGCGTCCCGCAAACCCTGCAACGCATGGAAATATTAATGTAAAGCTAAACATGATAAAAGCCTGCTCAAGAAAAAAATATTATTCAAGAAGCCCGCACTTTTACTGCAGGTGCTCCTCCCCACTGTATTCCAGCATCCAACAAATAGTTCACAGCAGCTGTTCTAACATTATTTGCCTGGGACAGTACGCAAAATTTTAATAAACGATACATAATTATATTAAGATACTATTTCATTACATAAGAAAAATCAAGATATCAAGTTGAAACCAGTTAAGAGTTATTTACCTTTGCCATAGTATACTGTCCAAGGACCTTCTCTTCAAGACCTGAGAAAGACCTAACCAGATCTTCCACATCACTGTCCTCGTCATCTTTTCCCCTGCAAAAATCCAATATTTTTCTGATCATCAGATTCGGATTCCTGGGACATAATTATCATTTTCAAAATGCACATCCAAAAAACCACCATAGATGGAGGCTAAAGCATTCAGAAGAAGTTGATCTTCCTTATCGATGGAGGGTGAATGAGTAAACATAAATTGACAAAATACTCTGGTACTAATTAAGAGAAAAAATGGTACAATAATGCAGCCCTATCAGAGTGGTGCAAACTCTATAAGTCAGATGTAATATGCAGATAAATATAGGGGAAGAACATAGTTTGGTCTTGTGGTTCACGGAAATTTTACAATCAGATTAACATGGTTCTATTAGTTTCACTATGGTTCGGTACCAGTACAATGAAACCATTACATGTGTATACTATTGGTGATATGGCATTTATATTTTCTGTTTGTTTGTTTGTTTTTGAATTTGATAACAAAGATATACTCATTGATAAAATCTTCTACCAAACTTTAACTCAGCTAAAGCTATTTTGTGATGTCAAATAATTATGTTCGCAAGCCAGACGCTGTACCACTATACCCTAACAAGATTTTCGATTCAGTTCGTCAACAAGTATATATACATCTACTGGCAGAATATGTGCAGTCAAGACTAATATATTTATCTTGACTTAAAATGGCAGTGAAACTAAACCATATTAAAATGAGTTGATTCTCAAAATTAAATAACCACAATGGTAAGAATATGTCATGTCCATGAAGTGGAGCTATCAGCCCTAGTGAGTTTCGTATGATATTACTCTTAACTCAAAAAAATTAATGCTCCAATGAAAATATTAAAAGCGGAAAAACTGGGGCATCATTGGGTAGGGGTGAGCAATCCCGACCGACGACCGACAACCGATCCCAACCGACCCCGACCGACACAAACCGAACTCAACTCGGGTCGGGATTCGGGCTGAAGTTTCCGGCTATTCGGGACTCGGGTCGGGTCGGGATTCGGTTTTGCTCAAGCCCGACCGAGAAATTACAAAGGAACCGAAAAAACCGATGTGATTTCAGGACTATTCGGTTCAGGAGTCGGGCTGCGTTTTTGAGGTAATCGGTTTGGGGACTATTCGGTATCGGGTCGGGACGGGTCGGTTCCAGCCCGATGCTCACCCCTATCATTGGGCAATAGTAAAAACCAACATTATCTATATTTGACATACCTGGGCTGCATCCAGATGTGTTTGTATTTAGCATACATTTCACGAGAAAGATCATCTTTACAAAATCCAAGGTTACTCAAGACCATTAACAGCTGTTGGTGTGGATGAGTAAAACTTCCAGGGAGGGGATCTAATGAATTTTCTTCTACATCATGAGAATATCCATTTTGGAAGGATGAATTTTCTTTATTTGATATATTCTGACCAAGTTCGCTTCCAATTTGCTCCAAGTGTCCTAATTATATGCATCATGAGTTCACAGAATATGACTATATGAGCATATAAAACATAAGTGAGCCTCTCCATACCAGCAAAATCTAGCAAACAGTTCAGAAATGAAACCCTAACAGATTCTTGAGTTTCTTGAAATAATATGTAGGCGTCTTCTGACTTTGTTGCTTCAATCCCTAATGACTTCATCATCCTGGAAAAAGCAAAAATAATCTAGAACGCTTGAATGTTTGTGGCAAGATATATTATACTTCTGTTTAATCTTCTGAATAAAAGATGAATTGAGGAACACAAAAAAACTTGTGGTGTTTAAAAAAACGACATACAGTCTATGTATGCCAAGATTTTATGACTTACATGTCTATCTGATCCATCGCTGTGGCCATGATTGAACGGAATGCTAAAGGCAAGTGAGAAATTGTGTATGAAGATTTGTTTCTTTCTAGAACAGACACTGGGACCCACGATTCATTTTTAGATATCTCTTCAGTAGAAGCCCTCATCCATGAACTAAGCCTCTGTATGTAAGTTTTTGTGATTTCATACTGAAGTGTCCGCAGAGCTGCAACTGTTAACAGAAAAGGGATAGTCAGAATAAGCTGAGAAACACAAAAAAGAAATAAATAATTTACGGGTGCTCATCAGGATGACACCGGACCTAACCAGAGCCAAGAATTATTTAAATAACTAAATTAGAAAATCGACTCACAGACCGAAACCGGTTCGGTACTTTTTTGGTCCCAATCAAACGGTAAATCAGTTACAAATTTGGGGTCTATAAAGTACGAACATATCGATATAGAACAATGCCGTGTCATGTATCAAAGTTTGTTTCTAGAGAAGATTTTTTTTTTTTTTTAAAGCAAGTGAAGAACTGATTTCTCTAAAAATCAAAATTAAAGAATTGACGGACCGACCTAAACAGGTTAGGTACTGATCTGGTTCAGGTTTGGATACTGTTAGGTCATAAATCAAACAGCATATCAATTACAAATTTGGGGTTTATAAAGCTTGAAAAGTTGCAACATTTTTAGAAAGAATCAACAGCATACTCAATCCTGAGGAGCAAGGTCTGGGGGAGGTGCTTTAGAAAAGAATGAGTTTTTTATAAAGCAAGTGAAGAATTGATATTTCACAAATTTCTAAACTGAAAATTGATGAGAATTAGTTTTTAAAGAACACTAAACCAAAGACTGAACAAGGTTTTAAAAGCTCTAGAATAGAGAACTGGAACGATCTTTGTCTCTACCTGCAACACAAGGTGCAGCTTCTTTTGCTTCAAAAGCTTCACATGCTTTAGATATATCTGTTATTGCGTCGCTCATGTATGGTCGAAGAATATTCGACTCTTCAAGATCAAGAAAAGTGTTGTGGACCTGAAAAATTGATGTGATACCTATTTATTTTCATCCTCAACACCAAAACCTTGATGTATAAAGCAAAAAACTAATTTATCTTTAACTAAATAGCATAAGTAAATGATTCATAACAAGATGCAACGATTAAAGGTTCATACTGTGGCACTTCGATTAATTTATTCAACATAAGTACGTTGCAACAGAGTCTTATTATTCTTCTTAATACATTAGTACTTGTTCATCAACTTGCAATCCAATTAGAAAGTCACTTGACACCACAATCAATATAATCTCACACCATAATCCATTTCAAGGTTGAAACGTTAACTTTACAGACTGGTATTTTGTACAGATGCGGTTTCTTGTAATCACTTTAGCACACAGAAAACCCTCCAAAAGATAGCTTAGTTCCACAGGCTGATGGAAATTTCCGACAAATAACAAAGATATTAAAAAAATGTACCTTTGAATCATAAGCAGATAAAGTATTTTGTATCATTCCAGAGACTTCATCAAGAGAATGACTCGAAGATTTTTCATCTCCTACCTGTTAAAAGAGTTGTTGGAGAAAAAACGATTCATAAATGTATTAGCATAACACAAAATAAATGATCTACCCAACAAGATTTAGTGAATTCACCTTTGCAAATTTGCCACTAGAAACAGAAAGCGCAACCTTCCAGAAGGCTGGTATGTGATGGATAATTACAGCAGTTAATCTTCGTATGTACCTTCCTCGAAGAGCGTCAAGTTCTTCCAAACCTGAATCTCTTGGTTGCGAATCCAAATGCAATGAATCATGCGTAAAAGAGAGAGATGTATCAACAGCACCCTGATAGAAGTACATGAAACAAAAAAAATAGAATCATTAGGCAGTGGGCAGATAAATTTCTTTTCCAGAAAATAAAAGGAAAGAAGTGTTGCTCACAGATTCGTTTAAATCAAGCTGGATTTTCCTCCACTTTTCATCGGACTGTGCTTTCTCATGTAGCTCATTTTGCAGGTTCTCAATCCTTGTTTCATGATCAAATGTGCACTTTTCAAGCAAACCTCGGATCCTATGATTCTGATTTTATATAAAAAAAAAAGGTAAGCAAAATAAAGCATTTATACTTGAGAGTGTATTTGTGTATGTAGTATATGTTTGTGTCTATCATTTCATACGAGATTTCAATAGCAATTCTATAGCCTCTAGAATCACGGTTGTATTGTTGGCAATCGTTCAAAAACATCTATCGATGAAGATTCTAAGATAGTTGTATTAGCTTCTCACCTGTATATTTAGATAATGGCGTACAGGATCTGACTCGGGCTCCAGCTCCAATAATAGCCTCACGACATTTTCAAGCTACAATAATCATAGTAAATGAATATAAAAAACTGAATCTTCAAAACTCCTGAAAATTTCAAGAATATGACCCACGGAATAACATATACTAGATGAGTATGTTACTATGTTATTATGACCTTACATTTGTTAAGTCCATCTGCGGGTCTTCCAGAGACCGGTAAAGCATGCCTTTAAACTCTTGCATCACTTTTTCAACCTCCTCAAGTACACGTTTTAATATTCCAACCTGCAATATAATCCGTGTACATAATTTAGTGATGTTTCACATAACTTGTCACTGTTTAAGACAAAGAAAAGTCAAAAGATTGAGGAAAAAAAAGCTTGCTGTAGAAAACAAATTGCAGAACTACTTGTTTTTTGTAATGTCACAATAATTTATCCAATATCTACATTTTATTTACCTTAAGATACCCATTTATCCAAGCCCAAACAGAAGAGGATATCATATTATCACAGTACTTTTGTTCATTTACTCATCAAGAAATGTGTTCCCCAATGAATAATTGAATACCCAATGTGTAACTCACCACAACTACAAGTATAAACTTCAATTACCAAGTCCTTTTTCTCTTTCGAGAAACTTGATTAGCACATTAAAAATTAATCAGATTGTCTACCTTTCGTTTGATATAACTGGCTATTAATGACTGACAATGCAAGAATATCATGGAGCTAACAGTACAATGATAATGACTATACAAATAAGAATCTACGATTTAAGAGGATATTAAGTTGAGTTACTGTACATGAGAAGGGAGGACAATTGACTTTGCTTTCCTATACTCTCTGACTGCCAGGTCATACTCTCCCTTACTAATGTTTCCACGAATTGCACTTGGTAAGTTGAATAGAGTACGGAACCTCTGAAGCATTCCTTGAACTGACCTAATCTTTTCTACTTGAGCCTAAAGTTTTCCAACAGAAAAACAGTTTGTCATATTAAAAATCGATATATTACACTGTTTCAGAACGTTAATAAAAAAAAGTTCAACAATTCCAACCTGTCGTTCAAGTAGGGGTGCAAACGCACGATTAGCAACCGAAGTAACTGCTTGGATTGAACTATATAAATGAGAGGTTCCACAACCTTCAGGATCTTCTTCTATCCTTCTCAGTTTTGACTCGATATCTGTAGATAATATATCACTCGTTATTACACAGTATGATATATCCTAAAAATATCAATGACCATACAAAGTGACCGCTGAAGAAATAAGACACAATTTGCACTGCCCTAAGTGACCATAATATACCATCAATTGTTGTTTTGCAAGAGACAAAGCAGTCAAAATTTTCTTTAACCAATTGCTTTCTCTGTTGAGTTCGTCCTTTAAGGTCAGTTTTCAATGCCAAACCACCAGCCTCCAAGTCTGCTGCAGGTGTATCTTGGTGCACCCGGGATAGAAATAATTTTGGATCAAATCGCTCAGAATAATACATCAGCTTATCTGTGTATTAATGTAGAGGAATGTTGTTAGTATAAGGCTGCAAAAGGTACTAGGCCACTTTTGACAATTAACGAAAAGAAAGTACATACATTAGATAATGATAATATCTACGGGAGCCACACAATCAGTTACTCTATATTTTAGGTCATGCTTTTTACCAAATTCCATCGAATCGAAAATAAACATAGAATTACATGTGACATATACAAGCTTAAAAACTAGATTTTGTGCTAATCTTAAAAAGGATTGATAACTCGAAAGACTGCCTAACCTGCTGATCGCCAAGCAATTAATTACTTTCAGATGGACCATCTTATAGTGGTTGTGTTAAAATACAAAATACCAAAAGACAAAAACTCGTCATTTTGATGACTAATACAAGATACAAAAGTAATACTTTATAATGTTTGGATTATGGGTTGGTTTATATTAGTAATAGTTTTCTAGGATTTATTGTACATTTGGCCTATGGTCAGATATAAGCATTGTGTTTGACCCATGTACGAGACAGGCTACAAGTTACTTGTTAACTTTCCAAACACTTCATTCATCACCTCACACAGGCTACAAAGGTATTGCATGATCATTTTATTACATAAAAATTTAAATGAGGTCAACTAAGAAAATTATTAAACTTGCATAAGGATTCTTAATCATTTGCAGGGCCTAAACAATCAGAAATAATTTTATTAGCGTTATGATACATCCTAAGAAAATAGTTTCAAACAATGCTGGTTTGAAAATGTTAAGTATGGTATCATTCCCTATTAATTTTAAATGAGCAAGGATAAAATATTCAACTTGTAACATAAAGATACTGTTGTGGATCACTTTGATAGTAATTAAGTTCAGGGGGTCTTATGCTATTCTAACAGGGACTATTTGTGTTTCTTTCATTTCTTTTGTAAGTAAATCAGAACTCCTAGGTGACTTCCCATGATTGGTCAACTTATAAGTTAGTTAGGATTCGTTTAATAAAGGGAAAACCCGGATCATTTGTTAGTGAATTCCATTTGTTAGGTAAACTCGTTGTTATTGGTTGGACTTGTACGATGTTATGAGACAGTTTAAGGCCCATCAAATAGTGAAGCCATCATATGATGGCCTTGGTAGGTTTGTTGACTTTGAGAAATGTGATTCCGCTACAGTTTTCTAAGCTATAATATGTCACTGAAATGGTTAAGGTCTTAAGAGATTTTAGAACAAAATTATTGTGACAGTCTTGATCCAAAAGGAAAGTAAAAAGTATAAGTACAACTGAATTAGATTTTTTGTGGGCTCAAACTCAAGCTAAGTGGCAATGACTGGCCAAAACATATAATTATTACAAAAGTTGTATTGTCCTGTTGTGGCATCAATAAACTTGTGGTTGCACAAGGAAAAAAATTGAAAGGGCGCAGCTAAAGCATATAGGCGGCTGGGTGTGCACACATATTTCACTTTTAACTAGTCTTATTTAACTCACTACAGCTTTACTTGATATAATGTTCCATGTAATACATGTTCTTGTAACTACACTTGATGCTATTCAAGAAGTATGATTATTGGATGGAGCAGCGTCAGAAATTTACTTAGGAGTACCTCGAACATCAGAATCTATTTTCTCAGACTTGGATGGAGAACTTGCTGTGTATTCATTGACCAACCTCAATGTCCGAGTGTCTATAACCCTGCAATAAATATATAAAAAATAAATATCAATAACTTGAATTACTAGAAGCGGTTAGAAGTTTCATGAACTCAGAATCCATCTGCAGTTCTGATAACCGGTAACATAGGGGGGTAACTTTTAGATATTTATTTGTGATAGCAAATATCAAGAACCATCATTAAAAAAAAAAAGAAAAAAAAAAAAAAAACAAAACATAAAGTAGTAGAATTACCCAAGTCCTAGAGGATCTACGAATTCAGTGGCACGGGAGAAAGATTGTAAACTATTGAGCCCCTTTACAGCCACAGAAGGTTTCTTCTCAAATTTTTGGGTCGTGGGAGCTGTTCTTGTCTCCCTCATATCACGGACTCTTCTACCAAGCTGCCATGACATGCAAACTTTAGACAATTCAATTATTGCCCAGACCAAATAAAAATATAGAGCCAAAGCTGAAGAGTAGCATCTATCACGTTAATCTTATGAAAATTTATATATCCAGCTTGGGAGTAAAGAATACCCAAAATAAAGAGCAATTATTTGTGGGGGCTTACATAGATCATTCTGCAAATCTAACATAAAATTAAGTCTATAGCTATTAGTCCATTTTACATTAAGACCAGAAAAGTAGAAAAAAAGAAAAAAAAGAAGGAAATATTGATTATTGAATGAACGAGCTAAATTTGA